>APFE031100594.1:48369-68818 GCA_000404065.3 Pinus taeda
GACTTGAGGCCATCCGAATGTTCCTTGCTCTCTCAAATTTTCAAAACTTCAAAGTATTTCAAATGGACGTGAAATCAACCTTTCTGAATGGAGACTTGGAAGAAGAAGTATACATTGAACAACCAGATGGGTTCATTCTTGGAAATGATCCAAATCTTGTATGCAGATTGAAAAAGGCTCTCTACGGGCTCAAACAAGCTCCCAAGGGCTTGGTACTATCGTTTGGACAAATATCTTCATCAACAAGGTTTTTCAAAAGGATCAGAGATAGCAATCTTTATATCAAAGTTGAAAATGATAAATTACTAATACTTGTTGTGTATGTAGATGACATTATTTTTGGCAGCAATGAAGAAGAGATGAGTCAAAATTTTGCCTTGATCATGAAGAAAGAATTTGAAATGTCCTTGCTGGGTGAAGTTACATATTTCCTTGGTTTGCAAATCCAACAAAAAGAAGGAGGAATCTTTTTATATCAAACCAAGTATCTCAAACAGATATTGAAGAAATATGGCATGGAAGATGCAAAACCAGTGTGTACACCCATGGTCACAGGATGCAGTCTCAGTGCAAATGATGAATCTGCAGCAGTACATTAACCAACCTATAGATCTATGATCGGAAGTCTACTTTATTTGACAGGTACCCGACCGGACATCATGCATGCAGTAGGAATAGTTGGTAGATTTCAGGCAAATTCAAAGGAGACTCATCTTCAGGCAGTAAAGAGAATTTTCAAATATCTTCAAGGGACACAAAATTATGGCTTATGGTATCCTAGAGATACAGATCTCACACTTCATGCTTATACAGATGCAGATTGGGCCGGAAGCGTGGATGACAGGAAGAGTACAAGTGGTGGGGCGTTCTTTATGGGTTCCAGATTAGTATCTTGGTTCAGCAAGAAACAGAGTTCGATTGCCTTGTCTACAACTGAAGTGGAATATGTTGCTGCTGCATCTTGCTGCACTCAACTCCTTTGGATGATGCAAACCTTGCAGGATTTTCAAATCACTGGTACACCACCTATCTCCATCTTATGCGATAACACAAGTGCAATCAGCATCTCAAGGAATCCTGTCATGCATTCAAAAACCAAGCACATACCAATCAAGTATCATTTTCTCCGGGAACAAGTGCTTGAACAGAAAGTCAAGTTGGAGTATGTTCCTTCTAAGGAAAAAGTTGCTGATATTCTCACCAAACCATTGCCCAGAGAGACTTTTGAATACCTCAGGAAAAAGCTGGGGGTTGTTGATGCATCATCTTGTTGAAACTCTTCTGATTGTTGGTTGTACGCATGGTTCATCTGGGGTATATGCGTACATATGCTGGGTTGCGGCACAGGTTCAGGGGGAGTATATAATGCATTGTTGGCAGTATGGAGGATGTACAAAAGGAGATCACAGAAGCTGGTCTGACTATAGCTACAATATGTCTCTATCTCTTTCTTGATCATTGATGATGTCTGGTGGATTATGGTTCTTCTTTGCAGATCTGGTTCATATTCAGGGGGAGCATGTTCTTAGGGGAGCATAACCCTTTGCCCTTGATGTCAAAGGGGAAGAATGTCGCTGAAGTTTTTTTAGGTTGCCATCAAGTCCAAAGGGGGAGATTGTTGGCATTATGTTTTTGGTATGGTTATATGTTACAGGTGTTGTACTTGATGGCAACACCCATGGCAAGGCTCTCAATATGATGAGAATTAAGAAGTACACAGGAGAACAGTTCAGAAGATGCATACCTGCAGGTACGTCGTGCAGGGACCATGGTCAGACACGCAGGTCAGCCGTTCAGGAGGTGCATACACCTAGTGCACTCATTTTAAGGCAGAGAAAAGCACATGTGGGGCTTCTTATGTATTTAGCCGACGATATTTGTGTTATTATGGTATTGGCTCGTGGTATTGATCCATGATTTGAGGAAGAGCTTGCCTATATAAAGTAAAGGAGATCATTTGGCTTTGGTATGCTTTTGGGTTGAATATCTTAAGATCTAAAATATTGGGTTATTGTTTCAAAAGCTTGATCTATATGAAAGTGAAGTGGAAATCGAATCTGTGAAGGGTGATCTCTCGAGCGCTTGATCAGATCTGGGCATCCGTCTAACTGTAGCATACTTGTGATTTGCAAATTCAGCCCTAATCTGAAGTACGTAGGTGTTTAATGGTGCCTATGTGTGGGTACGCAGAGCAGAAACAGGTGAACTGCATGGGTACGCAGAGTAGAGGAAGGGTGACTGCGTGGGGACGCAGCGCAGAAACAGGCGAACTGTGTGGGTACACAGAGCAGCATTGGTTCAGGTGCGTATGCACAGTAAAAGTACGTGGCGCGATAGTCTTTCTGGGTGCGTGCCTACTGTGGCAGTACGTGGCGCGATAGTGCATCTAGGTGTGTACTGTACGCAGTGCGGTAGAAGAAGCAGTGCGTGGTCACGCAGTGCAGCAGAAGGAACTCCGTGGGTATACACAGAGAAGTAGAGGGTGAAGTGCGTAGCGACGCAGGCCAAAGAAAGGAAAGTTACGTATCTGTCTCATGACTATCTGTTGACTGAATTTTTCTGTTGATAAGGTGTTCTGGGTTTAGTTCTGTATTGTTGATCTAGTTACTTCTATTGACTGTGAAATCTACATGTACTTGATGATCATTTGATGTTTATGGATCCAGTTTGAAAATTTATGAAAAGTGGGGTCCTTGAAAGAAAAGAAAGTAGGGGTTGTAGCTCCCTTCCAGGAGAGACTGGGAAAACGAGAGAGAGTTGTAGCTCTCTGCAGGTTGCAACCTGCGTACTGGTAAAGGACTGCACCAGTACAAGACCATTGTAAAAGGAGTTTCTAATTTGAAAGAAGATAGAGACATATTGCAGCATGTGGTTTTCACCCACATGGGGTTTCCACGTTATATCTGGTGTTCTTTGATGTGACTGTCTGTTTTTCTTGTTCATGCTCATTATTTTATGTTACTGATATGCAAAAATAATTCAAAGTGTAAATAAGGAAGATTTGGTAAAAGAACTAGATAATACTGATTCACCCCCCCCCTCTTAGTATTATTTTCAACAATAACTACTTTATCCTTGTAGTGACGAATCTCATCCTTCCAAGAGTAGCCAACTGAGGAATTAGGATATGTTCCCAAGTTATTAATGAGTTGGGAGAGAGAGGGGTGTGAAAACTATTCCTTGCGGGCTTCTTAAATCCAATCTGGTATGGGAAGAAAGATTGATAGCAGGGTGCTTTCATCCTCAAATTGGTGTGATAAAGCATTCGCCAGTACATTGTCAAGCCCTTTATTTTAAATTATCTCATAATCATATCCTAACATTTTGGCCAACCATTTATTTTCCTAGGGAAAGGATAGACGTTGCTCCAAAAAATATTTGAGGCTTTGATGGCCTGTATGGATTTGGAAACGTCACCCCAATAAGTATGGTCACTAGGTATCTACTGCATGTAAGATGGCCATCATCTACTTCTCATAGGTAGATTGTACCAGATGTTTCCCACTCAGTTTTTGGCTAGTGAAATCCAAGGGTCGACCTTCTTGCATTAATATAGCACCAATACCAGTACTTAAAGCATCACATTCAATCACAAAAGATTTGGTGAAGTCAGGTAGTGCCAATACGGGAGTGGAACACATGGTTTGTTTGAGAGCCATAAATGCTTGTTGTGCTGCCTCAGTCCAGAGGAATGAATTTTTCTTGATAAGTTTAGTGACGGGTCTAGCAATGTGACCATAATTACGGACAAATTTGTGCTAGTCACCGGTGAGACCCAAGAATCCCATCAAAACCTTCAAGGTTTTTGGTTGGGGCCAATCTTGCATTGCCTATATCTTTTTGTGATCCACCCAAACACCTTCATGACCCACAATGTGGCCGAAATACTCAACTTCTTCCATGCCAAAAGAGCACTTGGACAATTTGACAAATAATTTTTAATTCCAGAGTAGTTGCAAGAGCAGTTCTACAAGTTGAAGATTTTTTTCCAAGGTTAGGTTGTAGATGAGAATGTCATCAAATAAAAAGAGGAATTTTTTTTGGAGATATGGTTTCAACAGGTGATTCATGAGGCCTTGAAAAGTGGATGGGGCATTACAAACACAAAATGACATGACCAAGAATTCATAATGGCCTTCATGAGTTTGGATAGCAGTCTTGGGAATGTCTACTTCTTTCATGTGTATTTGGAGATAGCCAGAGTGAAGATCTAGCTTAGTAAATAATTGAGCACCATGTAGTTCATCAAGCAGATCATCAACAACTAGGATAGGGAATTTGTCTTTGACAGTGAGCTTATTGAGGGCCCTGAAGTCTGGACACATGTGTGATTCCCCATCTTTCTTGAGCACCATGACCACTAGTGATGAATAAGGACTGATGCTAGGATGAATAACACTGACTTCAAGGAGTTCCTTGATGATTTTTTCAATTTCATTATTTTGGGAGAAAGGATATCAATATGGGTGCACATTCGACGGTTGTACCCCTGGAACCAAAGTGATGCTATGATCATGTTCCCCTCTAGAGGGTGGAAGCTCTTTAGTTTTGTCAAATACTTGCTGGTGGTGATTTGAGACTTGTTGCATCTCAGGATGAATATGAAGAGTAGTGGGCTCTATGGCCTGGATGGCATTAAACTGGGCGATAACTCCATGATGGCCCTTTTTCAACAACTTTTCCATGTGATGCAAGCTGATGATAGAAGGATCACTTGCCTGGAGTCCATGGAGGGTATGCATGTGGCCATTCTGGCTAAAGCTCATATATAACTCATGGAAATCCATGGTGATTCGGCCTAGTGTGAAGAGCCATTCAAAACCTAAGTCAATTTCATAACCACCCATGTTAATTGCAAACATGTGGGTCTTTAGGTGGTAGTATCCCATCTGAAGTTTGGTATTTTTGTAGTGGCCTTCACATTTCAATATCCCCCCATAAGCAATATGGACCTGGAAATTAGAGACTGCCCTGACAAAACAATGAACAACTTCGGAGACTCATTGATGGATAAATTTATGAGTGCTACCACTATCAATCAATATTACTACAGGGTGATGTTTAATAAAGCCTTTGATTTTGAAAGTTTGGGGTGCAGAAATGCCCGCCAAAGCATGTAGTGAGATAACTAGTTCCTCTCTCGTAACTGGGAGTTCATTGTCCTACTAGGTTTCCTCAACTTCATCCTCTGGTCCCTCAAGGGGTGGGGCTTCCTCAGATGAGATGTGATCAGTAACATAAAATTGGAATAATTTGGGTTCCTTGCATTTATGCCCTGGGAAGTATTTGTCATCATAGTAGTAGCACAATCCTTGTTTTCTTCTTTCAATCATTTCTGTTGGAGACATCTTTTGAACCTTAAGTGTTTGGGTAGGGTCTTGAGCCTAAGTGAGGCATCCCTTGGCTATGAAATTTGGATGAGGTGGCTGAGCAGCTAAAGCATGTTCCACTTCAATAGCCTTTTTTTTTTTACTCCGAACAGAGTTTTACTCCCCGCTGATCAAATACTGTAGTGACCAAATTCTAGAAAAATTGATCCTGCCTAATGTACTACAAAAATTGAGCCCAGACTATAGGATCCACAAGCGTCATTCTGCAAATGGTCAGATCTTCCTATGAAACCCCAAGTTTTAAATGTGAGTTGTACTGCGGTGATGACAAAACCCCAACTACTAGATCTAAATGGTACTGTGGCGATAGAACCTCAACTAGTGGATCTGATTTTTGCAGGGTGACAGAACCCAAACTTCCAGATCTAATCTAGAAAATAAGATAATGGGCGATCTTCAGAGAGTTGAGGGAACTAGGGTCTCAAAGGAGTGTCAGGTGCGACAGATCACAATATACATAAGGGTCTAACAATAGTACTCAACCCAATCTTTCAAGGCACTAACTAAGGAGGATCAATGTACCCTTAGTCGTACTACCTAACTACCCTATCGTACAATCGAATAATCTCCCCTAGTGTTGTTCTCAGTGTACTATAGTAGCAAGATGGTTGACGGTTTATCTAAGGAAAGGTTTCAGGTGATCCTAGGGGGCTTCTCATATACCCAGAGGGTATGTGGAAGGCAATCCATGCGTGGTTCTTTCTAATGCACTACTACTCAAAGGGGTACCCATAGGGGTTACAAGAGATTCCAATAAGCGTGAACACCTCTTGTATTTCTTGTGTGCATGCCTCCCCAAATCTACAATTTTATGCGCTCAATGATAGATCCTATGGTTTAAAGATACCAAAACACGTATCTAGCCTAAAAAATAATTCTCCCAAAAATGGAGGTATCATTGGCCCTGAAAAGTGCTTTGATACCACTTGGTATGCTCTTGATCTATAAGAAATTCTAGAATCCCAAATATGAGAAGAAATACAACCTAGAACACAGAACAAAATGAGAAAAACAACAAGTATTTTATTATTCAGAGATAAAAGCAATGTTCACTTGCCTCTTCGGGGGGGAAACTCCAATAGTGCAGAGCTCGATTACAAAATAAGACTCAATATTTCTCAATGGGGAGTCTCTATCCTTTATACAGGATTCATACATATAATACCATGGGTGATTACCATTGTTCTCTCAATACCATCTATCTAATACCATGTCCCATTTGCAACTAACTATGGTCCCTTTCTTAAATGCAAGTCAACTACTTACAATTATTAATGCAAGTTTTATTGACTCTTTAACTAACTATAACTATGACTCAACCTGATTACATAAATAAAGGGGTTAGGGTTGGACCCTAACATACTTTCAGTCGGTTGCAATTGTTTCCTTGTTTATTTCAGCATTTACTATTTTTAGTAGTTTTTCAGATCATGAACTTTAGGAGCAGTTTTGACCCCCCTAAATGGCATTTTTTTAGGTCCGTTGTAGGATCAAAGCCATAGGTAAGGGCTTACATAAAACCATATATTACTCAAAGAGACCTTTCAAACAAGGTATCGTATGCGCCAAATGGAGATAATATGACCAAGTTACAACCCTATGAAGTTGGTTGCCCAACTAACCCCAACTTGGCCCATAAACTCTTGGCATTTCATCTCTTGGGGTTAAGGTTTTGGTTGTTTAGGGTTTCTCATGTTTTTCAATAATAAATAGGCCCTTGAGCCTAATTGTAACATAATTCTAAGGCATGTAGCCACCACAATGCTTCTCAGAGATAACCTACCATTGCCCGTGCTAGTCTTATTTCCATTATATTTGTAAGCATATTTTAGTATTTGATATTAATGAGAAGTTTTATTTATGTTGCATCTTTTTATTTATGGCTAAATCTATAATTTGTTTTGTTCTTGTTTAAATTTGGATCATTCGATATCAATATCTCTTGTTATCATGCCTCTTTAACCCAAGTTATTACAATCTGTTCATATCTCACATTGATTTCCCAACTCACCATGTCAAGCAGTTGGCACCCTTTCCTTGTTGACTTCAACAAATGTATTCCAGGAAAGAGGTAGTGCCTTGGATACTCCCCCCCTAAATAGGGATATCCTTGGGTGGCACATAGGGAACCATTATTTCCTAATGATGTCATCAGGCCCCTTGACATTCGACATCAACTCAAACATTCATGTTAAGGTGGTGTCATAATTAGTTACTATTGTAGTTGATTCATTTAGTAGAAGACCCCCGCATCACTAAGTACCTCATTCAACAGTGTTTATATTGTGATATAAGGGAGGTACCAATAGCAGACCTAGGTATACCACATCACCCATCAATAATGATTCACCTAGGTTATGCATAGGGGAACCATACTTTTCCCATTTGACCGAAAAGTGCCCTTGAGGGCATCAAAAATTATCATCGTCAACCATCGGCACGTCAAAACCCACCATGTTTACTGGAAAAAACTTAGTCTTGTCTGATTGTAATAAGTTCCGAATAGCCATCTATTATAGGGATTAATGCACAAGTGGTTGTGTTTAGAATAGCCTCAAGTATCTTCCCAGCATCCTTGGCAAATAGATTAGATTAACTAACAAAGAAATATGTACATATCCATATTAATGAAATTATATTCAAAGAAGGAGGGAAGAGATTACCTCAGATCTTGATGTATTTTTGCTGGAGAATCCAATGTAGCGGAGTAGAAGACCTCTTTGCTTGCTCCTAGATCAATACTTGCATATTTATAAGACAAGAAATAATACTATGACATATAAACTTGATAAGCAAAATATTAATACATAAGGATATCAAACAACATGCCTCTAAGCTACTCATAAACCATGGCATTGGATCAATACATAATGGAATCACAACTTTAGCGCCATAGAGTAGGAAACACAACCGCAGGTCTATATTAATAATAGGACAGGATGATTACAACCATCTAGTGAATCAAGATTCCCATACTCCTCCATCTCCTCTCTCTCTCTCTCTCTCTCTCTCTCTCTCTCTCTCTTCTTAACATCTTGGTAAACCAATATGTCTCATACAAAGTTTCGAAAATATGTTGGAAATCCTTCAACCTTTAAACCTCCTTCACAATGCCCCAAGCCTCCAATTTATAGAATCAGAGGCTAATCCTTTCCAACTCTCTTGGGAGTTCCCTTTTGCAAAATCTAGGATGTTTCCTTGCTTTATTTATATTTCCCTTTCTATTAGACTCCGTTAGAAATAGAAATATCCTCGAACAAGTTGAAGATGGATGTTTCTTACTTTTTGGGTTGACATATGAGTAAAAAGTGGGATATTATTCAATCAACCCACTCCTTTGACCTCCATAACCTCACAACAATTGACTAACATTGCCCCTAAGGAAACACAGAGAGTTACTGAAGGGACTAACGCCCCAGGTTCATGCATGGGGAGCGTTATAACTCATCTTGATAGTTCCTGGGGAGTGTTACCCTAGCAAATAGGACTACGAACTTGGTCAATCCTTCAGTCAAACTATCTTTCTCCTCTGAGCTGATGAGGAGGTCTATTTCCTATATAAAATATGCCCCCTAAAGTGTGAGATCAGAGATGAAGATAATGGCTAAAATACTTTAGAATTATCATGTTGGAAAAAATAGAGAGACAATTGGAGCTTCGGGACTACGAGAAACCTGATACAACCACATATGTTAAAATCTATAATCATGTCCTACGCCAAGCATTCCCATGCTTAGTAGTTATATCAGAGTGATTTATCAACAAAGAGGTATGACGATCATGTCCACCAATAAGCACAATGTGGAACTTTGTCATAATAGGATCATCATGATGAGTTGTCGCTATAAAAAAATATACAAAGCTTGGGAGAGGAAACAAGGTTGAGTGATGTAAGCCTCTACCAAGGACTTGATCGTTGCTTAATCTCAACTGCATATTTTGACACATGTGAATAAAGGTGTTCAGGTCGAACATGTGCGAAATCATCTGATTACCAGTCAACCATGAAAAATGTTAACAGATGAGAGGATGGCCACCGATAATGATGATGGTCTCCAAGATGCTAGTAAAATATAGCAAGTTGTCATTGAACACTCACAAAATCATTCAACTGGGAGCCAATAATGAAAACCCCCGATCAAACACAAGGTAACCTGCCACTAATGACTGCAAGTTCCAAGGCACTGATATGTCTCTGGATCTTCTTCCTAGATAGAGTGTTGATGTCAATATGAAGAGACATGTCGAACGTAGGAAATAATGTGTCCTATATCATTCGATATGAAATGGGACAATAATTATTGTTTTTGAAGATATATTTTGAGAAATGGGTCAAATCGACGGAGGGCATAATGGAAGTATATGAGTGACGGTTGATATAGGAAGAAAAGGATAAAGGAATCCCTTGAATAATAGAAGGCATGACACAAAGGTTTAACCAAGAAACTTCAGACTCATGAACACCAAAGAATGTTAGGATACAGGGATGTAAGAACATCGAAGTATATAGGCTAAACTCATAGGATGGTAAGGTTCATTTGAGAGGCTAAGAAAAAGGAGGTTTTGTTAAGGGAGTGCCATGTTCAAGGGAACAACTACTACCAAAAAATATTTCCAAATAGAGACATAGAGCAATTGTGTTTTCCAATTCTTCCCCATCTGATTAAATTTAACAAGTCTAGACAGATGAACTTGGTGGTCTTTTCATATTTAGCGAGTCTGAAAAGATCGTAAAGAGCAACTCCAACGGGGTCCATTTTTCATAGTTGTTAAGTGGGTGCGACAAACATTTAATAGTATACTTGACATAGTTCCTTTTCCATAAGTTAGTCCATTGCGTCCGGATATAGTGATAAACCTATGCTCAATAGACATTTGCCAAATTTTTTTATGAGTACGAAGGGATGGAGTGAACTTGATATTCTTCATGAAATTTTAATGAGTCACGTGAACACAAACTCAATAGATCTCCAACAAATTTTAAAGAGTCAAATGAAGAGAACTCGATATATCATTTTCCATTTAATGAGCGAGGAAAAAGATATAAAATAACTGCTCATGCCTTCTTCGTAAATTTAACGAGCCCAAAGAACGGAAAAATATGGGATTTTCACTTTAAGAGTGAGAAAAGGTCCCAAAAAAGAAAGCGCTCATATCGTCGTCGTTTATGAGCCTGATGATGATAACTTGAGATTTTTTCAATTTTACAAGCAAGAAAAAGTTCCTAGAAAGAATGCTCAGAGCTTCTTCATAAGTTTTTAATGAGCCTGAAGAAGTAACTCGGGGTTTTTTGAATTTTATGAGCGACAAAAATTCCCTAAAAGGAATGCTTAGACTATAATTTTTAGTTTAATGAGCTAGAAAAAGAGAGAAAAAGAGTTGCTCAGATCTTCATAAAATTTTAATGAGCCTAAAGAAGTGACTTGGGCATTTTTTAGTTTAAAACCAAGAAAAAGTCCCAAAAAAGAACTTGCTCATATATTTTTTGTAGTAGTTTAATGATCCCTAAGAAGGAGACTCGAGGTTTTTTGGATTAACGAGCAATAAAAATACCATAAAAATAATGCTCGGTATTCTTCATGGTAGTTTAACGAGCCTGAAGAAGGAGACTCGAGGTTTTTTCGGACTAACGAGGAAGAAAAATAACATAAAACGAATGCTCGGTACTTCTTAATCTCATGCCTGACAATAGAAGGGTCTATGCCATGCATTTCCTCATAAGACCAAGGGAAAATGTCGCGGAATTCCTTAAAAGGGTAAGTGAAGCTCGCAGTTTCCTCAGTATTGCAATTGGCTCCAATTGTATATTTTCCACAATGCTTGTCTTGACTGAGATATCAATGAGCATTGTCTTTGAAAGATTTCCCATGTTCTCTTCTGAATCCAAAGTTTGGAGGGTTGTATAATTCAAGGGAATGATCTCAAGTGATTCAAAGAACAAGATTTGTATAGGGTTTGCATCTAAATCAGATATCAAAATGTGATGGTGAGAGATTTCCTAAGGTCGCTCCTCTAAACACATGATCTCTCTAATAGCTTCATCCAAAGGTAAGACTCGATTGAGGAGATCACTAAAGGGAGAAGTTGTGGGAGAGGAGGTGGTACCATTGGTTGTAACCAAAGTGATAGGATAATTGGATACATATTGAATTGTTTGATAGGCCAATTCAACTGATGACAACAACATTTGTTCTCCATAAGAGTAAATGTCTAAAGGGGCTGGGAGGATCCAAGGATCGGTTGGGTCATGAGGAATAATGGAGACCATATAAATTTTCTATGGAAGCATGGGTAGCAGGAGAGGAAAAAAACCCATCAGGGAAGAACCCTTCAAAAAGACTGGTATCGATATTGACATAAGAGTCAGGTATGCCACCCACTAAAGGTACAATTCTGCTAGGAAACAGGGAGTAATCTGGGGTGCAGAAGGATAGTTGGTCCTCCATGACTATTCTTCCATCCAATGGAAATAGGATGATGTAAAAAATAGTATATATGATGGAAGTCATGGTATAAGTCTAACTGTGGCCCAAAAGAAGATTATAGTTGAGTTTTCGATCCACAAATTCAATGTCCACCATACTATTTTCCCACTCAAAGTGATGGGGTGGTCAGAAAGGTAACATTTTGGGATGAATGTATGGTCATCGAAAGCTTTAAGATAATTCGATAGTGGAGAGAGGGTTGGATAACCCAAGGTGAGCCAACATGAAGTAGACATGAAGCAGGATGAAGTGGCTTCGTTAATGACAGTTCTATGTACCACTCATTCTTTCGAAAACAATTTAACCTGAAATGCAAGCTAGTGGGAAAGGGGAGATTTACATTTCTCCATGTCGAATATTTCTAGCATGGAATCTGTTATCACCCAAAAATTTTCTAAAACTTGGATAGTTTACATTTGTTCCTAAGTCATAATGTTAGATGGTGGTTAATTCACTTTTATGGTTTTTAGAGTCCAAGTCATAGGGTTAGAGTCTCATTTCCATCATCAAATAAAGTTCAACAACCTTGTTTTACACTTTATGGGTCCCAGATCATATTTTGAAAGTAATATGTTTAGCCATTTAAAAAAAAAATTGAAACTAGCTACAAATCCACGTTTTCGTATCGCAGACAGTGTAAAAAACTAGTTTTGCTCTACGAAATCACTAAAGCAGCCTTTTTTTCAGCAAAAAAAATCTGTTTTAGGTAGTCAACTTCTAGGAGGTTGTTTGAGCTGCTGAAAGCATATTTTGGACAACTGAAAGAGGTTTTTATTTATAACATACTAAAATACATAAAAATCTTTCATTTTCTTCAAATTCATTATGATCTAGGATAAATGGATGACCCAACTTGCGTTATGAAACTGCTGTAGGTGTAGTTTTGCACAAATTAGAATTTTCCAGTTTACAAATGATATTTAAAGATAGTTTCTGGTCACATGAAAAGGTATTTTGGAATTCAAGGAAGATTTTCTTCATAAAATCTCCAGCTACAATAACCTATCTCACTTTCTTCATAAGTTTTATCAGTTGGGAGATACTAATATTTCTTTGAAACCCTAATTTCAGAGAACAATTTTTTCCTATTTTACACGTTTTTTTCAAGGACATATTTTGGATAGCTGGAGAAGTGTTTTAAAAAACCAAGAAATATTTTTTTCTAGATAGGATGAAATACAAAAACCTACTTTAGTTTCATAAAATATGTCATGGATGAGAAGATAAAGGATCTGTACCACGTGCTAATGTTCAAAGATCCTAAACCTAAAAATAGGGAAACATGTTCCCTAATTTCAAGGGCTTATCATTAGCAGTAAGGTGACAACGTGGTTGGCTTAATCAAATTTGACTTCATGAGGTTGCAACTATCAAAGAATGCATTCAATGTTTAGTTAAGGTGGTTCAGTGATAACAAGGAGTTGTACTCCTAATTGTATTAGGACTCTAGGACTATTAGTTCGCTGTCAAATGCATTTAAAGGTTTGTTTTATGGTTAGAATAGGTGTCACTCATAGCAAATTTGAATTCTCTTGATGAGGGATTATGGAATCCTTATTGTAAAAGCTATATATGGAGTAAGAGAGGAAATGAGAAAGGTTTGGAAAATCAGATAGAAAAAGACTACTTTTGTAAATGTTGTGCAGGGACTGATATATACGGAAGTAGTTTGACTCTTCTGAAGCTGAGATTCTTAGTGTACTTCAGTGAGCTTTATATTTTATCTTTGATATGTTTTACTTCCATAGTATTAATTATTATTACTCAGAATTCATGGAGGAACATGCTCTGCCTTCCTTTAAGTGTTAAACTATGGTGAATTGAGTTATTGGGTCCTATCTTTGGATGTTTTTCTTCAATGTTTTAATACTTATTACTCAGAATTCATGGTTACCCATGCTATGACTTCCTTTGAGTATTAAACTTTGATGAATCACTTTAAATACTTTCCTTTTGAATACCTTGATGTGTCATTACTCAGAATTCATGCCCACATGCTCTGACTCCTATGAACTTCAAGCTATTGAAACTTTCCTGAATTGGTTACTCTTTCATTGAAGTATATACAAGCCTCAGTTTTATAAGAAAAGCTATTTGTTATCTTTATATCTATCATTGACTCCATAGCCCAATGGTAGCAAGTCTCCATCTTTCAACCCATAAATATATAAAATCACAAACCATAGAGTTAGCCATCTATCTATATCTTTAATCAATATCATTAACCCTTTGAGAGAGCCCTCTCAAGCTGAGGAGGATAAGCCTTAGCTAAAGGATTGGTTTGAAATAGTTACACTAAGATAGTCTGATCAGCAGCCTATTAGGGTTCTATTTTGGTGATAACATTTTGGTATGTCTGCTGGGAGCCTGAAGATTACTCATTCCCAAAATCAAGAAGCTGAACTTCTGAAGGTAGCAGGAGCTCAGGAATCTTTCCGAGTCTGCAAAACTACCTTGGCGACTCCATTGTTGAAGAATTCAAATTTCATAGATTCATGGTGATTCCACTAGAGTTATGAAGAACTCAGATGCTACCATTCTTATTTCAAGGTATGCATGCATAAATTTTTCAGGAATTCATGGTTTCCCAAATCATTTTCCCGAGGATACATATTTTCTATGGAATGGTCCAAAATTCAATGGAGAAGATTTGAGTTTAACTTTGAAGCATATTTCAGATTTCTATGATTTAACTGAGCTTCTTAGAGTCAAACATGAGGATGTTTGCATTATCTTGTTCTATGATTCATTTCAAGGGAAATGTAAACAGTGGATTGAAAGCTTTGATGTTAAATCTATTAAGTCATTTGTAGACTTTTGGCTTATGTTTTTGGAGGAATGGATAGATAGAACAGATTTGGTGGCAAACTCTCCTTCAATTCAAGATTTCAAACAATGGAATGATGATCATATTAATGAAGAAATAGATGATTTTTTTTTTTTCCTTGTCTTCTTATCTAAAATCATTTGAGTGCAAGATAGAAGATAAGATGAAATTTTTGAATGAAATTGCTAAGAACATTGAGAAAGACATTGAAGGTTTGCAAGGTCAAATTCAATCATATAGTCTTCATGATCATGATGATACTTTTCAAAAGCTTTCTATGGAAGAATACAAAGAGAGGGTGTTGCTTCCTTTCTCTTTTGAGATTCAGGAAGAATACATTATTTTTGAAAATCAATTTGAGGAGAAGTTTGAGAGCACATAGCTAAAGCCTTATGCAAATGATCAAAGTATTGGTGAGATGTCCAAAGCTGCAGGATATCACAAGAAACATCAAACTAACCATGTATTTTTTCACCCTATAGCTAACTACATGGAAAATATTTATTGTTCAGGCTTCCAGTTATATGTTCATCTTGAAGAATAGTTACAACTCCTGCTGCCTTGGTTATTTCAGTATCTGGTTTATTTTCGCTTCAAGCATAGTCAAGAGCTTCAAGTGTCAGATCAGATCGATTATTGGTTTCATTGGAAGTTTCATGTTCCTTGAGCTACAAGTGGAGATTGCAACTGATAGGGTAGGTAGGAATGTGCAAATAAGCTCAGGGTAGGTTGGATGAGCATTTGTTTCAGTAGGTGCAATTTGAATTCCTCTTACAGAAATCATTAAAGGCTTGAGGAGCAGATTGGACAGAAGTTCAGAGTTTTATTTTAGAGGATGGATAGCGGCACTAGAGCTACATGTTCTTAGTGTACCACAAGGGCACACTATCCCTAGTGGAGCCACTTTTATCACCCTAAAATTTTCTAAAACTTGGACAATTTACATTTGTTCCTAAGTCATAATGTTAGATGGTGGTTAAGTCACTTTTATGGTTTTTAGAGTCCAAGTCATAGGGTTAGAGTCTCATTTCCATCATCAAATAAAGTTCAACTTTGTTTTACACTTTATGGGTCCCATATCATGTTTTGAAAGTCATATGTTTAGCCATTTAAAAAAAAAAAATTGAAACTAGCTAGGAATCCACGTTTTCATAGCACAGATAGTGTAAAAAATGAGTTTTGCGCTACGAAATCACTAAAGCAACCTTTTTTTCAGCAGAAAAAAAACTATTTTAGGTAAGTCAACTTCCAGGAGGTTGTTTGAGCAGCTAAAAGAATATTTTGGAAAATTAAAGAGGTTTTTATTCCTAACATACTGAACTATAGAAAACACTTTCCGTTTCTTCAAATTCATTATTATCTGGGAGAAATGGATGACCTAACTTGCGCTACGAAACTACTGTAGGTGCATTTTTTAACAAATAAAAAATTTCTAGTTTACACCTAATATTCAAAGACATATTTTGGTCATAGGAAAAGGTATTTTGGAATTCTGAAGGAGGTTTGTCTTCATCAACTCTCTAGCTACAATAACCTATCTCACTTTCTTCATAAGTGTTATCAGTTGGGAGATACTAATATTTCTTTGAAACCCTAATTTCAGAGAATAGATTTTTCCTGTTTTACACGTGTTTTTCAAGGACATATTCTAGATAGCTGGGGAAGTGTTTTAAAAACAAAAGGGAGGTTTTTGTTCTAGATAGCATGGACTACAAAATAGTCCTTTAGTTTCATAAAATATTTCATGGATGAGAATATAAAGGCTCTGTCCCATGTGCTAATGTTCAAAGATCCTAAACCTAAAAACAAGGAAACACATTCCCTAATTTCTAGGGTTTATCATCAGCAATAAGGTGACAACATGGGAGGCTTCATAAAATTCAACCTCATGAGGTTGCAGCTATTGAAGAATGCATTGGTGGATTAGTCATAACAAGGAGTTGTACTCCTAATTGTATTAGGACTCTAGGACTATTAGTTAGCTGTCAAATGCATTTAAAGGTTTGTTTTATGGTTAGAGTAGGTGTCGCTCATAGCAAATTTGAATTCTCTTGATGAGGGATGATGGAATCCTTATTGTAAAAGATATATATGAAGCAAGAGAGGAAAAGAGAAAGGGTTGGAAAATCAGATAGAAAACACTACTTTTGTAAATGTTGTGTAGGGACTGATATATACAGAAGCAGTTTGACTTTTCTGAAGGTGAGATTCTTAGTGTACTTCAATGAGCTTTATATTTTATCTTTGATATGTTTCACTTCCATATTCTTAATGCTTATTACTCGTAATTCATGGAGGAACATGCTCTAACTTCCTTTAAGTGTTAAACTATGGTGAATTGAGTTCTTGGGTCCTATCTTTGGATGTTTTTCTTCAATGTTTTAATACTCATTACTCAGAATTCATGCCCACATTCTCTGACTCCTATGAACTTCAAGCTATTTAAACTTTCCTGAATGTGTTACTCTTTCATTGAAGTATATACAAGCCTCAGTTTTATAAGAAGAGCTATTTGTTATCTTTATCCCTATCACTAACTCCATAGCCCAATGGTAACAAGTCTCCATATTTCAACCTATAAACATATAAAATCGCAAACCATAGAGCTAGCCATCTATCTATATCTTTAATCAATATCATTAACCCTTTGAGAGAGCCCTCTCAGGCTGAGGAGGCTAAGCCTTAGCTAAAAGATTGGTTTGAAATAGTTACACTGAGATAGTCTGATCAGCAACCTATCAGGGTCCTATTTTGGTGATAACATAATCCTAAGGGTATACCACACCAATAGTTGAAATCAAAGCTTTTATTTGTGTTGGACAAGTTTGCGATGCTTCGAGTGCAGACATAGTTGATGGTGCTTGCACCAAATCTTCTACAATATTGTAGTTCTGGGAAGCATGTGGAGATGTATTATGTGTTGTGTGAAGAAGTGTCCCTTTTGGGGGGAAAATTACAAAATCAACAACTTCCTTTTGATATGAAGATCGTTGGGCAGCGGTGAGTTTGAACTCGAGACAGTGTCCTAAGTGTTAGTGACTAGAGCTCTGTAAGTTTTGGCTCACATTTAAAGATCAACCATTTCAAAGGCATAACTGGTCAATGATCCTTCAGCAACTGAAGGATGATGTGAACTTTCATTGCCCCCTTGTGGGGTTTGAGATAGATTTGCAATAAGATGCTACTGCTGCTGAGCAAGGAAAGGGTTATGTAGGACCGCAGGGGTCTGGCCAATGTCCTTTTAAGAAAGAAGATATCTACATTCTTGGAGGTGTTGTTAGGTCCCTATAATACTAGTGATTCCCCCATTGCTATTGTTGTTGTATCCCTTATTGTTATTGTTGTGCCCCTATTTTCCCCATATTGTTATTATTGTGCCCCATATAATCCCTCTATTGTTATTTTTGTGCCCTTATATTATTATTCTTAGGTTGGCTTGGTTATATTGTGACCCCTTAGACTCCTATATATATTAAGGAGGTTTTGTCATTTGAATCGGCCAAGAATTTTTCATTTCTGTAATGTAAAGGAGGTTTCACCCTTGAAGAGGCTTATTTCTAAGGCGTTCATCTATCTTTTCTATCTTTTTGTGAGCTTGTTTCATAACATTTGGTATTAGAGATTTGGATTCTAGGGTTTCGCTGCTCTAAACAGGTCATCGTGGAATTTTCCTTATAACTTTTTTCTACGACTTTTCAGAAGCTAAAACAAAAATCCATTTGAGAAGAAATCACGCTGAACCTCCAGGCTGAATTTCAGATTTTTTTCTCACTATATTTTCAAAGATATGATCTGAGGAAGTTAGGGTTTTTGTAAGCTCCAGAATTTCATCTAAAACAGGTCAGCATGGAATATTCACTATAACTATTTCTCTACGAAATTTAAGAAGCTAAAAAAAAAACCCATGTGAGAAGAAATCTTTTCAAATCTCTATTCCAAATTTCAGGTCCTGTATCACTATATTTTCGAAGATATAATCTAAGGAAGTTAGGGCTTTTGCAGACCCAAGAATTACATTCCAAATAGGTCACCTTGGGAAAATCATCATAATGTTCGCTCTGAGTATCAAATTGAATTTTCGTAAGAAGTTACAGAAAGCGTGCAAAATTTAGTTTTCTTGGGTATCATTTTTAGAACCTAAGGTTGAAACAGTGACCCGCAGCATGTCATACACGTTCACTCTATTGAACCAGTGTATACTCAAGTCGTCGTGGGAGATTTGGCATAACTCTTCATTGGAGAATCTATTGGGTCCCTATAATACTAGTGATTCCCCCATTGCTATTGTTGTTGTATCCCTTATTGTTATTGTTGTGCCCCTATTTTCCCCATATTGTTATTATTGTGCCCCATATAATCCCTCTATTGTTATTTTTGTGCCCTTATATTATTATTCTTAGGTTGGCTTGGTTATATTGTGACTCCTTAGGCCTCCTATATAGAAAGGAGTTTTTCTTTTGTATCATCGAAGAATTGTTCATTTATGTAATGTAAGGAGGTGCCCCCTCGAAGAGGCTGAATTTTAAAGGCGTTGATCTATCTTTTCTATCTTTTCTTGAGCTGGTTTCATAACATTTGGTATCAGAGCTTTGGATTCTAGGGTTTCGCTACTCCAAACAAGTCATCGTGGCATTTTCTCTATAACTTTTTTTCTGTGACGTTTCAGAAGTCGCAAAAAAAACCCATTTGAGAAGAAATCGTACTGAACCTTGGGGTCGAAGTTCATAGTTTTTTACGTGATATTTGCAGAGATATGATCTAAGGAAGTTGGTCTTTTTGCAGACTCCTTAATTACATTCAAAACAGGTGACCTGGGGAAAATTGTCATAACTTTCTCTCTGAGAATCGGATTGAAATTTTGTAAGAAGGTACAGAAAGAGGACGGAATTTGGTTTCTTGTGTATATTTTTCATATCCAAAGGTTGAAACAGGGACTCGTGCCACGTCGTACAAATTTGCTCTATTGAACTAGTCTATAATCAAGTCACTGTGGGAGATTTCGTATAACTCTTCCTTGGAGACTCCAATTTGGGTCAGACTTGTGGAATTGAAAAGAGGACACAGAGGGCTACTACAGGTCACAAATTCAAAACTAGATGATTAGAAAGTACAGAGATACATCAGAGGAAATATCTAGCTCCTACAAAGTGAAAAAAGGTGTGTAGATTTTCTTAAAGTTTTGCTTAAGCTTGGTTTGAAAATTTATTTTCAAGGAATTCAAAGGGCATAGTAGAGCATTATTATCGGTAACTAATTCCCTGAGGAAAGAAAATGCAAACACCTAGTAAGGAACCTGAAATCTCTAGCATGACTCATGAAGAAGAGGAAGAAATGCTACATGATATATCAAAATTACAAGACCAAGTGCAAAAAATGTTAGCCTCACAAAAGCTAACAGAAGCTAAGATAAATGGCATGGAATCTAAGATAAAGGGTGTGGAAGATAAGATGGACGATTGGAAGACAAATTTGAAGACAGACATGGACGATTTGGAGACAGATTTGAAGACAGACATGGACGATTTGAAGACAAACATGGACAAATTGAAGATAAATATGAATAAGTTGCTACAAGAAATGGTCACTAAGGGTGAAAGGGTAGTAAAGGAAACTCATCATGAGAACAAAATAAATGTTAATCATGATTACATAGACTCTAATGTGGGATCGAAGACCCATCATATTCCAAAAATCGATATGAGGAAGTTTGATGGCAAGGATTCCGCAACATGGATATTACAGATGGA
>APFE031100600.1:0-37425 GCA_000404065.3 Pinus taeda
AAGAGAGAAAAAAAAATTATTGTACAAAACATTTAAATAATATTGACTCATAAAAGAATACCCCGAAAATATTTGTTACTTAAAATAGATATATACTAATTTACTTTAAATACCAAATTTTAAAATAGATATATAGTGATTTACTAAGTCCTTATTCATGGTTATCATTATCCAAATACACAAAAGCATGGTTAACTAATCCTTAGAGATTATCTTAATAATAGACAAAATAGACTCCACCAAAATCCATGGACTGCGCCGTTATTAGCGTCTTGTCAAAAGCTGTTGTCTTGTGGTTTCACTGTCAATGACTGTGAAAAGGGAAGACTGAAAAGACGTGTACAAGCCCAACGTTTAGCATGTTGAATGTCATGTCAGATATTGTCATGAAGAAATGTCAAAAAGATGTCATGAAGAAATGTCAAAAAGATTTGTAAGGAACTTTATATCCAAATACCAATTTCCCCTTCGGTCAAGAGTACACCCAACAACCTTCATTTAAAAAACGTGTCACATTAATGGGTAAACATGTTCTCAGGTGGAGTTAATAGAAGAATACTTGCAATCGAGTAAAATTTATCTTGTCATGATGGAATTGAACATGCATGAAGCAAATCGAGGGGAGAGCAGTTTCATTGTGATATTCCGCTTGCCAACCTTTCAATTTGAAAAGTATCTACCTGATACTTTCGTCATACGAATACTTCGCTAATGAACTCAAATTTGCCCTCTTAGGGTTTTAAGCAAACGTGTCCTAAAGATAGCTGTGATGAATTTTTAGCAAACAACCAATTTCCACATGTATGTGGACAACTTTAATGTTTCCCTTCCTTTATGCTCCTGAGTTGGATTTCAGATGGATGCACATGAACGCCGCTGATCTGACTTGACATAATAGAAGCCGAATTATTAGCAAATCTATATTTGAATTTGAAATGAATGTATTCAATTAAGGTTAATCAATTTTGGATCTGTAGGTTTAACGCTGTCGCCATTCAACATTCTTTACAAGAACGGGAGGATTCAGCGAAGCGGTATGATTAGTTTTTACCACAAATTAATTTTTCCTTTACACCTCACTTCGTTTCATTTTCCTTCCCTGTCATTCATGGCTTCCAATGACCCAGGGTCAATTGTCATAAGAGATTAACTAGTTTTTCTTTCGTCAGGTGGATAACACCGATGGCTCCAAGTAAATCGAAGTTGTTTGTTTGTTAACAGGGCATGGAAGAACAGAAGCAGCTCTTGTTGAGTGCGTATCTGGAGATGGAGCGAGCGAGGGCCAACGCAGAAACACAGAGGCAGCTACAGGAGGCTACGCTGATTTATCTCCAAGAGCTCTTGACAGCTACTCGCACAGAACGGGACGAAGCGCGACAACAGCTGGCGCAAATCGAGGCCGCGCAGTACTCCAACATAGAGCAACACGTCACGTCTCGCGATCGATCCCAGCGGCCCGACTCCATGCTGGCCGGGGGGGACCTTGAAGTAAACCTGTCCACTATGCATTACAATTCCTCTTATCAGTCGGCTCACCCGACTTCGCTCATCGATCCTTCTCCCGACAACAACTGCCCTCCATTGGTTGACCAACTCCGCTGGAATTCGACTTCCTACCATCACTTCGATTTCCCGCATCTTAACATCGGAGCAGACTTCGACATTTACAGACCTCCGATTTCGTCTTCAAGCATCCACTGTTCGAATCTCATTGAGCAACAAATTCAACAGTTATATGACCAGCAAGAGCAGGAGCTAAGTTTCGTCAAATGGCAAGAATTCAAGCAGCAGCACGAGGTCGAACCCTACCCCTCTTCTCTCGTCGAAGATAAATCGCCTGACTACGAATTCTATCAGCAGCAACAGAAGGCGGAAGCTGCCGCTGACCTGACACACTCGTCAAATACAATTCGGGGAATCTCAGAAGCTTCACTGGGTCGCCATATGACGCATCATCAAACCCCCAAATCGGTCAGCTCACCTCCTCCTTCGGTTCTCGGCTGCACCCCGGAAGCCATAGCTGACCACATGCCAGAGACACCTGTGGGCGCCTTGCCCGAGAGAGGTAAGTTGTTGCAAGCCGTCATGCAGGCGGGGCCGCTGTTAGAGATGTTGTTCTTGACAGGCCCGCTGCCTCAGTGGAGATCACCTCCGCCGGCCCTGGATACAGTGGAGATCCCCGAGATATCTATGTGTTCCTCTCCTAAATTTATACCTATCGACCCCATAGCCCACCCTGTGCCCAAGCCCAACGGCCCCGTTGATCTGAACTCAGCTATCTCCCCTTCTCATCGCAGCCTCCGGCCACGTACAAGAATTAAAAAACCCGTCACTGCCGCAGTCATAAGTTCTCGGCGATCCAACACAGAATCTGCATCAACCTCTTCCAAATTGTCATTCTTCCCGGTACTTAATTCAATGGCTTCCTCCATTACAGCCAATCCTCGCCTACATTTTTCTCAGATACAATAAGCAAAATATAATGATCTGTTTCAACGGAGAGAAGAGCAGCCCGCGGGTTTATATTTTTAATAACGGCCATCGGTCATCATTTCAAACCAATATTGATCCTGGCCATTCATTCTTCCAAGATGTAGGCTTCCGTTTAATTTGTATGAGTAATGTATGCTTTAATATTCCAATGGAAA
Organism: Pinus taeda; assembly: GCA_000404065.3. Taxonomy (NCBI): domain Eukaryota; kingdom Viridiplantae; phylum Streptophyta; class Pinopsida; order Pinales; family Pinaceae; genus Pinus; species Pinus taeda. The sequence goes on from APFE031100600.1 coordinate 2,649, forward strand.
AACCACACCAATTCCATTCAATTCTTTTCTAAAACGGGTTGTTTCTCTTCACACACTCGTCTGTACTAATCTAAATATTTTTGCGTTTGTGATTATCGGTTGTAACAATCTAAATATTTTTGGTGTTTGTCTTTATCAATTTGTTTAAGCTCTGTGTAGACTGATTTGATCTTTCCGATCGGATCTGATTTGATGTACAACAGTTAAATATTCTCAAATAATTCAGAATAGAATCCCCTAATACACAATAAAGCTGCTGCTGTTGAATTTGAATTGTGTGAGAATAGAACAATTAATACGCATGAAATGCAGGGCTAATTATTCCAGGATAACTTGGAATATTTAACACATTCTAACGCTTCTCTCCATCATGCTTTCTCCACTTAAACTACCAGCAATTACATGATAACCTGGAATATTTAACACATTTTAACACTCTCTTTTAATCAGGAGCAATAGTGTTTAGTTTTCTGGATTATTCCATAATGTACACTCTACTTAAACTACCAGAAAATACATGATAACTTCGAATATTTAACATATTCTAACTCTTTCTTAATCATGACCAATAGTTTTTATTGGTTTAAGTTTAGGTTAGGCTTTATAAACATGAGATTAATTCAAAAACTTGTTTTAGGTCTTACAAATATGAGATTAATTCAAAAACATGTTTTATTTATATATATTGATGTACGTTGTTCTCAATTCTATGTTGTATAAGTTTTTTTTTTAATTTTTGCTCGGACTCTTTATTCTACATACATTTTCTTGTTATTTAGCTTCAACTTCATTTTGGTATTTTTATTCAATATTTTTTCATCTTTACAATCATCTTTATTTAATTTTTCCTATGCATCAGCTTGTATCTCATTCACTGGTCATTGCATGTTGATGCGGGTTATTCTCAACTCTATGTTGTACAAGTTTTTTCCTTCTTTTGTTCCATACTTTGTGCTCTACAAACCTTTTTTTGTTCTTTAGCTCCAACTTTACTTTGATTATTTTCTTCAATATTTTTTCATCTTTAGTATCATTTTTATCTTATGTTTCCTCTGCATAGATTTGTACTTCACTACTGATGGTTGAACTCTTCTTTCATCCTTTATAAGTGACATCATCTTGGATTTCTTTCATCTCCTCTTCTATTGTCACAAAAGCTTCAACAATTTAGATGGTTGCCTTCATATTTTTTGTTCCTCCTTATGCTATATTTATGATAGCTTTTCCATTCTTATTTCCATCTCCAACTTACTTGGGTTTTGCAAGCCACTCTTCAAGTAAAGTTAATTCAGCATCATAATCAAATTCAACTTTCACTACTAGGTTTCATTTTCGATTTCATCCTACACATGTATGTACATAGTGGGATTCAATTTCTTCACCATGTTCACACTTTGGATCTCATAGAATCATCTTGTCCTTCTGCAATATCTTTAATAAATTTCTCTATGGTGTTTACAACAATTGTAGTCCCCATGTTTTGTATACCTTCTTCTAGTTTGGTGGGCTCTTCCACAACTTGTCCAACTACTTCTATGATATTAAAATCATTTAGTTCTTCTGCCACAAAATTCACTTCATCAACAATTGCAACACTCAGTTGATCATTGTTGTTCCTCATTTCACTTTATGCCATCTCTAAAATATCTCAAACTTTCTTGGATATAGTTGTTGTTGCACTCATGGAAAAAAGGTTGTCATTGGAGCCTCATTGAACGAGAAACAATTTTTTTAGGATGATCATTCTTGTTAGCTATAAATTGATCCATTTCATATTGTGTCATAGCCTTATAGACGACTTGACTTGAAGATCATTCAAACCCATCAATCATAATATCTATAAGTCTTTTACACCTAGTCTAGTTCTCATCTTAATAGCCCAAAAATCTTAATTTTTTCCAATAAAAATAAGAAACTGAGAAAGAAAAAAACTGCTAAAAAATCCATGTTGATAACTCGTAATAAAACTTAAACACCTTACAATACCAACACCAACAATAAAAAAAACACCCTTCAAAAATAATTATTTATTTATTTTATTTTTTCTTCTATATATTATCTTATTTATTTTCTTTCTATTTCTTTAATGCAATATCATAATTACACATTCCTTCAATATCTACCAAAAACAGAACTATTATTTTTTATTGTCCACTATCTTTTTCCCTTGTTCTTACTCTTTTAGTTTAAAAAAACCAAAAAAATAAAAAGATCCCAACGACATGTCTAAACTATTAAAAGTCCTTGAGAAAATTTTTATCACATGGACTCGACCATCGCTTACATGTACAAACTATCGAATCATTAACCACTAAATATCAAAATTTGATTTTTTTTTGATCTTCAAATAGTTCTCACAATTCCTTGTGCCTTTGAATTGCGTATATTTCGTCCTTCTTTAAAAACCTTTTGTGAATTCCTTACATGCTTTCCACATGTTCATTTTTCTCCGACCTATAGACCAAATGAGCTCGGATAGGACTGCTCAGAATTGACAGAGGTTAGGGTTTGCAGCAGGGCGGTTCACGGCAGTGGCAACTGGTGGAGTTTTCTTCCGGAATGGGTAGTTGTTTCGCATGGTGTGCTTTATTTGCGGCTACGACGACTCACAATATTGGCTCTACTTTAGCAAACGACAAAGCGAAATTACTCAACCCTAGTACACCTAGGGAAAAATCAAATTTCCACAACAATTAAATACAGACAAAAGAAGTCACAGTAAATCCACACAAAATAAGTCACTATAAATCCACACAATAACACACAATTCCTTCGACAAATGACAAAGCGAAATTACTCAACTTTGATACCAATATGAGAGAGAGGAAGAAACCAAATCACGACAGTTAATAACACAAAACAAGTCACAATAAAACCACACCTTAACACACAACAGAGTTGCCATTGCTTCAATTACTTGGAATAGAACGACCAAAAGACAGAAAAACTCATGGAGCGATCCTTAGAAGGATCTTAGAATGCTAATAATGATGATATTAATTTTAGCTCACATTTGCATGAGTATTTATTCCTAAATTATTAATTTTAGCTCACATGTGCATGAGTAATTATTCTTAAATTGAAACTCCATGTAAAGTAAGAATAATTATATGATAATGGAGAATAATTAACACATATCAACAATCCCAAACAATCATGAAATTTATAAAACATTATTTTTAACCAGATGTGAGAATCTTTTAGTCTCATTGCTGCAGATGGATAACCAACCATCCATGCAGTAACAAAATAAATATTCTAAAATATTTTGTTAATATTCTAGATCATTCTGTTAACCAAATGTGAGCACCTGTTTATGAGTCTTGTGATTGACAACATTCCATAATGAAGTAACATAATTGCTAAAAGTGAACAATCAAATTTTATCAATGATGGAGTAACTCCTATTTTGTGATACTAGAAATGAAGGAAGTCGGCGATGAACCTTTATGCATTTGCTTGAAACATAATAACTAATTTTTACATAACACGATATATATGAGACCATTTGTATTCTAAATGTAACCGAGAGAATGGTATAACTTAATATATTTCCCTCATGTGTATGTTATATATAGTTAAGACCAACAATTAATATAAATCCTGTTACATCTAATATTAATATCAAATCCTGTTACATCTAATCTATAATTTCTAGTCGATGATGGAGGAGGAGATGCACCAATTATTGGTTGCTCTGCTGAAGCAGAGTATAGAGAGGCTTGGATCTTGGGTTCCAAGCCCATGTTGACGCACTGTTGATGTAGCACTATACAGTTATGATTTTCTTTTTAACTCGTTAATTTAAAAAAAAACTGTGGTAAAGGGAGCAGTGACCAGAAGAATGCAACAAAGTTTTGCATTTCAGAATTATCGGTGCAATATGCTATAGTATAGTTTGTAAGTGAGTACCCGGAGCTTAGATCACTACATCAATTGCTTCAGTGAAGGGTTTCATCATTACGAGAGCGAATTTCGGAACGCTGAAGTAGAAAAGAATCTAGACGGACGAGTTGCAGTATTCTTAAAAGAGCAACGTAAAAATAGAAAAAGCACAGGATCGAAGGATTTGAGAAGTGGAGCCATGCATTCCAGCCGCTCATGATGCCTAAAAATTATGGTGACAATGAATACAGTGAATAGTGGTGGAAAAGGTTTACAAAAGTTTTTTTTGGCCGAGGAAATGAAATTGAATGGACTTGAAGATAAATAAAATCATTGAAGAAGAGTACAAGGTAGAAGTTGTTGAACAAATAACATCCAAATCATGAATATATGTTTTTCAATATTCAGTTATTAATTCATTTGTTACATTTATTATCATTCCAAAAGTGAAGCTTTATTTAAGATCAATAGATGCACCAGCGTGTTGATGTTGATGAGAGTGAAACTAGGGAAGAAATTTCAATTCTATACCAGGGTTTGGAAAATTCAAACAAAAATGTACAGTAAATTCCACATCACGTAGCCTTGTGTGTGGGAAAGAGCAGAAAGAAGGTAAAAATGAAGAGGAGGAAAATAATCCACCAAATTTTTGAGAGGAAGACTTACTTCACTCAAAGGAGGAAAGAGTTATAACAATATTTATGGTATAGATAAAGTGACTTGGTAAGGTTGATTTTGTGTTAAAATTGAATTTTTAACATTTAGTTATGTTCAAATTTTTAAAAGTGTAAGTGCATAGAAAGTTTACGTTAAAAATTTGATTTAAGAATTTAAATGGATGTAAGGAGTTAATGATTTAAATGTGTTGAGGGGTGCATGTTTAGTTGATTTTAACCCCCAGAAAATAGTTAGTTTTATAAATGTCTAGGTATATGTAAGTTATTTTCTTTTGGTGTTTTGTAAGCTTTGCTAAGTTAGGTACACACATGTAGTAATTATGTAGCATGTATCCTCTTATGTATAGAGATTATGTGACATCAAGTTGTGGAATTAATCATTAGGGTAGACACATGGACGTTAGGTGTACTCTTATGCTAGCTTGATGTGGAATTGGAAAGTTTGACTCTTTCATTAAGGGGGGGATGGGATGGATCTCAGAAGATTGGAATAATCCTATAATGTTGGGATCATGTGATACTAAGAAGGAGTTTAACATATTAATAAATCATGTATGTGAAAAGTATTTCTAGAGAACTAGTGAGCATAGTGAATGGAACTCATATATTTCAGTAGATGGATTTCATTTTAGATGGACAACAATGATTAGTGATTTGGAGGAAGAAGAAAAGTACAAAAAGGAAAAAGAAGATGATTCCATGATAGAGGAATATTGATCTAAAATTGGATTTGGTGATTTATTCCTCTTTTCCAAAATCAAATAAAACAAAAAATTAGGATCGTGTCGACACTTTGCAAGGTTAAAAATGGGTCTTGAAACAAGAAGTTTTTCCAATGTCTCTTCAAGTCATGAATTAGTCTTCATATGTAATTTTACATAGTGAACATACAACACATAATCCATGCAAGCATAATGAAAGGCAAGACAAAATGTTTGTTGACGAAATTCACCCCTCTTCGGCTACATCTCTAGGCCTCTCAACATGACTAGATGACTTATATATTCAATATCAAATGAAGTACATAAACATTTTCTATAGGTAAATATGTGGCTATTACCCCTACAAGGTAATGTTCTCCTACAAAAAAATCTCATAAACAATAGCAGCTCAAAGCATCTCCTACAAAGATGACATACTTCAACTTAAATGAGCTAAAAAGAGCATGTGAACCATTCAATTCCACATTAAAGCACATAATCAAAACTTCATGTTAAGAGATGTTGAACCTGAACTAAAACTTGTTGGTTATATTTGTTGCAATAGACTTATAGAAGTGAGTATACCCCTACAAGGTCTTCTCCATGCTCGAATACCTTCCATAACTTCTTACACACCCTGACTGATCCATACACCTTTAGTCTCAAACCTATAAAAATACTTTGTAAATGTACTCAAATATGAAATTAATAATTACCAATGTATTCAAAGCTTCCAAAAACCCTCAAGTGCACTCTTTTTGAGCTCAAATTGGTCAAAAACGCAAAACGACATGGGCTCTTAAGCTCTCCCATGACTTGATTGTTAACCATCCTACAAATTCGAACTTCTATCTGTCGGTCCTATAAATCCCCCTCGAAATTTTCTAATGGAGTGACAATGTTGCTATTACTTGGTGCGTTATGTTGGATAATTATTTCAACCTCAGAATCCTTAATCTGAAAAACAATGCCACATGGGCCATATAGGGCTGAGGATTGGGCCTTAACTCCTGCCCTGCTGGTTAAGCCCCTTAATTCTCGGCATGAGGCAATGTGGGGTGCCAAGGGTCTGAGGGCTGAGCTAATGACCCACCCTAAATGCCAGAGCCCTCTTCTACGCTGGCGTGTGGCCCAGTGGAGGTATGTGACCCCGGGGCTTGTCCCCAAAACTCTTCACCCATTGAAGAAACCTTCGCCAAGCCATCTGATGATGGTGTGTGGTTATATGTGGTAAGGTGACCGTGGATTGATCCCAAAACTCTGCCCCCTTCAACTGTTCCGTGTTCTGAATTGGCATGTGGTTCGGTGGTTGGTTATCGTGGTGCCAGAACCATGGGCTAGGGCTAAGACTGAGCCCTTGGCTCCCTTACTCGTGGTGTCGTGGACGTCGGGTGACTAGGGGATAGTGCTTAGCCCGGACTACATCCCCTAATACAAAATAGATTACACATTAAATAAAAACGCATCACCAGTATTGTTAAAAACCACCTGCACCTTAGTTGAAAGCTGCATGTTCGAATAATGCGGAAGAATGTTCCGAGCTCAACCAAATTTTTTGTCACCTTTGATTGGGTCATGTGGCAACTAATAATCGGGCGATGAAAATTCCATCAACCAATCAAAACTCAATAGATTTCAACCAATGCGGTGAGGCCAAGTGGCAACCTGTCATTGGGCCATACCCTACATAGTCACTATGCTGACTCAACAATACGAAATCCCAGTCAACTGCCCTGCTTAAATTTTTAGACGTTTCACCAAACGGTCAATACGTGATAACTTGAGCATACGATGTCAGATTCAGGTGAAACGAACGTCATTGGATTCAAAACGAGGAGCAGTTAGATTTGGCAATAGTTTTAAGAATTTTTGGGCACTTTCATTTTTGAGCTTAAAAATGATCACCTGTTCAAATATGACTGCAAATAAGTTGTTGAATATGATAATAATGTAATAGTAAAGAGAAAATATAATGGCAAGATGACAAAAGATGATTCCAAAAAGATACAATAACAAAGAGAATAAAAGGGATGCCGAAAGACGATGATAAAGAGATGTGGTAACATAGAAAGATGAAAGAAAAAGATGATAGAGAATGATTTAGTAACAAAGAGAGAGAGTGATGCAATAGTAAATACAATTGCCAGAGAAAAGAGGGAAATAGTTTTACCACATAGTTTTCATACTAGATTTTAATATTAACAATGAACCAAGTGAGCCAAATAGAATGAAATCATTGATGTGATAAAATATTTTTAATTAAAACTATACAATTATGTTTAATCATTTAGGCTTTTATTATAGCCCACTTATTTCTATTTAAAGTATTTTTTTAAGGGACATGTGTCAACCCCAAATTGAGTATGGACGAAATCACACATTTCCCTCATACTAGGTTGTAGAATGATCTTCTCTTCTCAACTATTGCATTCCAATATCTATGAGGTTGTAGAATAATCTTCTAGGCTCAATGATTGTACTCCAATATCAATATTTTAAATGAAATAGAAAGAACACGGAAAAAAACAAACAAAAGATGGTTTTAAACCATTTCCTTAATTAAGAAACCTATATGAAAAAATGTGGTAAGAAGAAATGTGGTTGTCTAAAGGGAATTAAAGGGAATTTACTGTGGTTATGTAATTTAGAGATAATATTTTTGTCCACCAAAAGTAAGTTTCTCAATCTAAACTTTAAAAATAGAAAAACTTAAAAATACAATTAAAGGTCTCAAACTTAAATTTTAAAGATAAACATAATTGTGAATACAAATACAACAACATCAACTTATTGTGGATTCAGTAGGTTGCCATTAGACAAATTCCCTTAATTTAGACACTTGTAAGAAGAAATGTGATTGTCTAAAGGAAATTTAGGGTGGTTAGGAAATTTAGGGTGGTTATGTAATTCAGAGATAGCAGTTTCGCCCACCAAACGTAAAGTTTCTCAATCTAAACTTTAAAAATAGAAATAATTGTAAATACAATTGAATATTTCAACCTAAATTTTAAATATTAACATAATTGTGAAGACAGGTAGAACAACATCATCTCATGGTGGATTTAGTAGGTTGTCATCCGAGAAATTCTTCAAGTATATTCTCCTTTACATCAACAAACTTGATTACTTGTTATAATACCCCTTGATAATGCAACACATATGACTCCATGCCATTAAGAGTCTTGAATAATCTTCATTACTTTTTATAGTTATAGGCATCCCCATTTCTTAAATATAGCAAATAGGACAACGTCAAAACTATTTATTATTTTTATGGTTAAATGTGTCCCCCATTCTTAAATTTAGCAAATATCACCAAAGAACCAATGAAATCATTTAGCAAATATTACCAAAGAACCAACACCATCATGATTTTAGTTTGTATGTCAAGGACATGGTTTCAAATATCTATGGAAGAAATTTATAGAATTAAAATTGTCATCTTTTATTAACAATATTTATTTTTAGTTTCAAGGTTTATGTGGAGATGATGAGATTGAATATGTAATTCTAAATAGCCAAAATTTTGTAAGAAAGTAAGGAGGAGACATAAAATTGTGATCAAGTAGTAGGAATTTGACTTGATTTTGTTGGTATTACTATGAAATTACTCCATTTGTTATAAGCTTAACTGGATCTATAGCCACTCTTAAAGGTTAATTTATTTTTTGCTATGTCCTCTTATATTTCCATATGTTCTTGTCTCTTCCAACATTGTTTTGTCTCCATGTATAACTTCTATGGTAGTTGTCTCTCTTAGGTTCATAACAACCACCAACAAGAAATCCCTTCTAATGTCATTAAAATATTTTCTTACAACATTGAGATATATGAGCATTGATTCCTCCTTACATAGTATAAGAGCTTGGGGTGACCAATTTCAATTGGATATTGTGCTCGATAAATTGGGTGTCATTGTTAAACTACGATTGTAGTGTTCCATGGTGTTTGACAAACAATATCTCACACCCATATATGATACGCATATGTATTAGAAGTTATGGAAAACTTGGTCATCATGCAAGAATAATGTCACAAGACTCTCCTAGGTTGCAAATATTTCTAACATGTGTGAGTAAGGAGGTTTTTAAGCATTCAAATGACAACATTGAAGTGATAGACAATTATAATCTTATATAGGCAAGTCATTATTTTATTTCTTCTATAGTCATCAACTATGAGCTAACTATCCTTTGTAAATGATATTCTTCTCCTAGTTTGCTATAAATGGAGGGCATTCTGTTTTATTTATGTATAGAAAATGTAATAGAACCAACCTTTTCTCATTTTTCTCTCATGGAAAATTTTCATGCGGAAAAGGTTCTTGTGACCATGATTTTGTTTTCCCAACATCTTTATGGTATCAAAGTGAAGCTCTACAAATCCCTCCTTATTTTTTGGGACACTGTTGCAATTTGGTATGTCCTACTAGATTTTGGTAAGTGTTTGTGTCATCATAGTTCTTATATCTACATAGTCCCTTTCTCATATTGAAGTCCACACATAACTCTTCATTATAGATCCACAAAATGGATTAAAATAATTTATATCAAAGTAGATCAATTTAGTATAAGGGGTGTGAAATTTTCAAAACTAGATTTCTCATTTGGAAGCCAAAATCACTCATTAGAGGAGTCTCTATAACTAAGGGACTTGTGATCAAGTTTTGCAAATTATGTTGCAAATATTTGATAGATTGTGATAAGAATAAGCATGCCTCTAATTTTTAATTTAGAGCATTAATCACGGTTCCTATATTTTTCTCCACATCTATTTAACACTTGGACCATCAACATCACCTCTTACCTATGCATAATTGCTAGATTTCAATTCACCTCCTCTATAAAATTATCTATATCTACAAAAAATAGTGGATGAACAAGTTTATTAACCTTCTCTACATTATAGATTCATCTAGATCATGGCTCCTTTCTATCACAAATACATGGCACTAGTAAAAATCTTCTCGTTCCCAAATGTAGATCTAGTCATCTACATTTCATGTTTTTCAAAAATATCATTATTTTGAAAGTTTTTATATAAATATCATTAGAAAGTTTTTATATAAATATCCCTTCAAACTCCATGCTATTTTTCTAAGGGTTGTATTTTATATATCTTAAGGTCTATTTGGGGACCATAAGATATAATATTGGTGTTCTCGTTGTCTTCTATTGATAAAATTCCTATGCATAGGGTAATTGAGTTGTTATCTCCCCATTATTATCATAGCTACAATATTAAGAAGCAACAAATTCTATAGTGTAAAGGCACATGGAAAATGACTATTGAACCTCCATGAAAATTGAAATGTTTTCCTACATAAACTAACTTAATGAAGACATGGCCTTGATTGGAATGCATGTTTTAGATTGTCACTATTTCGTATTTCTATGTGAAAAAAACCAAAACAAATATGAGAAAAATTTCACTCATTACCTATATAAGTTAATGTCTTTCAAGTATTGCAATTAGAATTTGAATTAATGTCTCCTATGCTTAATTAGATTTCTTATGCTCAAGATACTATTTCAAAATTCAAGATGTTGTTGTCACACCTTAAAGATTGTGGATAAACCATTTAACAAATAGACAATGAAATTTTAGGATTTTGTCTAAGTTTAAATGTCATTTTTATATGTTTAATTCCACATTGTATTTTACTATGGAGACATTTGGATCAAATTTTAAAATTTCATCTTTCGAGTTTTCTTATGAGCATATCACTATGAAACAATCTAAGTTTATGTAATTAAATATTCTTTAGATATAACAATCAAATTATTATGTCCTAAATTTCTAAAGTTAAGCACAAAACTTAGCACAAACAAAAGACAAAATTTTCTCAAGCAAGTGAAGATACTTGTACCCATAACAAAAATCAAAGTTACCTTTGCCTTCTTATTATAAGTTTGGTGAGTGTTTCTTTAAGAAAAGACCGGCTGCGGGGTAGCTAGTCCCTGCCCGAGCCCATCAACAAATTACATGATCCTGAAGAAAACCATGGCCAGATTCCCTGCCACTGAGGTTGTTTTCTTGCGAAGGCATGAGAACAAACAGGTCTAGAACGGAGTTCATCCTCCGCATTAGACGACCAAGATCATCTGAACCGTTACCCTTCGTTCTCTTCCGTACGGTTGCCAACTGTTTCAGGACAAAATTCTTGCTTGGCGGACACGTGGAAAGAAGGCTATGTGGTCCGACAGAGGAATGGACACGCTGGCGGAGTCGACCTCAGGGGAACCACTACTCATGGCTTTGAGTTTACGCATGCGCTTAATATATATGGGTATATATAACTATGTTGGTAAATATTTCCATTGTAGTAGAATCTAAGGGTGCATAGAAACAAAAATAAGCTTATAATGTTTTTAAAGAAAATAAGCTTATAATGTTTTTAAAGAAAATAGAGAAGAAAACTGGAGACCGAAGTATATAATTATGACACCAGGGACAATTTAAAGAAAATAGAAAAGGGAAAAATAGAGAAGAAAACTAGAGACGCAAGTATATAATTATGACACCGTGGAAAATTAAAGGAATTTGTATTTCCTTGCTGCGTAGAATAACCAAATATGAAAAAAGCTATCAGGAAAAAATGGTGCTCTTCATACACACAAATATGTCCTTTTCTCATGGAGAAGCCAAAAGGATTGAAGGGAATTTCCAAACCAAAGAAGGAACGATTCGAATATTAAGATTGAAACCCATAAAAATATTTCCAGTTTCCATTAACGCAGTGAAGCCAACATGTACAATAACGAATATAGAGTACCTGGCATAGGCCAACATGTACAATAATGAATAGAGAGCATCTAGCATAGATAGGTCCATGGCCACAACCTCATCAAAGTTGACCCCTATACAAATTCCTTCCGTACGGTTGCCAACTGTTTCAGGACAAAATTCTTGCTTGGCGGACACGTGGAAAGAAGGCTATGTGGTCCGACAGAGGAATGGACATGCTGGCGGAGTCGACCTCAGCGGAACCACTACTCATGGCTTTGAGTTTACGCATGCGCTTAATGTCTTGTGCCTTGAGGAAAATCTGACGGGTCGGAAACAATACTCGGCAACATAGAACTTTGCAACATAGACTAGGCGTTGTCAACATATATTATGCATGGCGTATACTTTTGACATTTCATGCATGGCGTATACTTTTGACATTTCATGCATGAGGGAAACGTGGCGCAGGACAACCATGACAAATACCTGCCCTCCAGAGCCGACGTGAAGGTCCCTCCTCATCTCTGTCATTTGCAAATCGAACCAGGCATCGCTGTGTAATTCATGATAGCTGCCTGTTTCTGTCAGATTTCTCTTCAGGCTTGTCTTTTACGAACCAGACACGGAATAAGGGGGCCCTGTAATGGGAAATCTTGCAATCCACAGTTAATGGGATCGACCCTGCGGAGCGGTGCCTCAATGAGCTGGCGATGGCGAATCCTGTTCTGAGAATGAGCCTGAGGATGCTTACTCCACTCAGAAACTAGAAACTAGAAGTACAGTCAAGTCTTTTCTTGATTTCTATTTTAAGATTCTCTGTAACTGGAAATAAGTTCTTTCTGCCATGATCTAAACTTCTGAAGCTAGAAGATATGTTCATTTGATATCAAAGATTTCTTGAATGTGCGCCTTGTATTAATTTTGTTTTCATAAACGTGTGCAGAGGGTGGTTTCTTGGACGACTGCAACAGAGTTGCATTTGCTGGGTTATGTAACCGACGCCATGGCTAATCAGGATAGCATGGAGGTGAATAGCAGTAGGAGCTTTCTGCGCTGGTTAGTCATGATGCACTTGAAAGCGTTGGGATACAATGCGGTTTCTTGTTTTCACCGGCTTTGCTAATATGTAGTGGGGAGAGGTCCGTCTGCAAAGGGCTGAGTAAGCACTGTTGGTGTGAAGCATTATATTTCTAAGGTACTTTCCTGATAATTGTATTGCACATTTTCCTATTTGTTGCAGTGTTTTTCTAGAATGAATTAAAACTCAAAACCCAATATAGAAACGAAGCTAAGCTAGTATACTTAGCTAACGTTTTCAAAGCACATTTCCTCCTCTGTCGGATGAAAAGAATACTATAATGTATGCCATAGCAGTAGAACACCAAATCTCTCTAAGCAATAGAAACCCAATTCTCTCTAAATAATAAGGTGCAAATTACCTACAAGTACAAATTAGAAGTCCTTGAAGTTTCAAATTTTGAAGTCCCAAAAGTTTAGTAAGGTTCGCTCAGTAGTGTTTAGTAAGGTACGAATTAGAAGTCCCAAAATGGGCAATAGTGTTCAGAGCAAGCTCAATAACATTTAGAGGAAGCTCAAATTTCAAATTTCAGCATTTATTCAATCAATGTAAAAACTAACACAGTGAAACGTATTTTCAAATTTCAAATTGCAGCGATTATTCAGTCAATGTATATAGTAAAATAGCGAGAGTAATTTCAGAAATTATTCAATCAATGTATATAGTAAAAGAGCGAGTAAAAATAGATTAAAAAACATAAATTATGTTGAAATTTCAACGTGTGTTAGTGTACAATTAGAGAAAAAATAAAAACGAAAAATAAGTAGTTTTGAAGTACAATTTCTTTCTTTCAGTTTGAAATCTCGTTGTGGTACTTGGCTTCTAAGCAATCATTTTCCAGAAAATTGTTCATTCTATATATTGTTGGGGTCATTCATTTTTGTAATATTTAATGCACAAATCAGGATACACTGGATTACTGAAAAAAAACAAAGAATAAATGACAAAAACCAGTTTCATGTTTCAATAAAACAACAGCGATAGCAATAGAAGGAGACGTCTACCTTTAGTATGGCCTAACAAACAAATATTGCAGATGATTTTATTGGATACCATGAATTGTAAAAATTCATATATGCCTAGTTTTTCAATTGACAAACAATTTCTTTGCGAAGTAAATTACAGTCAAATAGTTCGTGCTGATAGCTGCTCCGTTTGTAGATGCCGCAGAGCCGATTCCAAGAGTCCTCTCGCTGCATCTTCAACTGGCGGTAGAAATTTCCTGAATTATAATCAGCATTACAGATTTTAATAAATATTTTAAATAAAAAGCTTAGTAAAATTTTGATCGATGATGGTATCAATGAATTCAAATTACAAGCGTTCATGCATTATATTCAGAAGTCTTAGACAACGAAGAATAAATGACTATAGGTAGTATGCGTCTCATCTGATATTAATATAAAATCAGGATTTTTTTGGTACTGAAAAAAAACAAAGAATAAATGACAAAAACCAGTTTCATGTTTCTCGTGCTGATAGCTGCTCCGTTTGTAGATGCCGCAGAGCCGATTCCAAGAGTCCTCTCGCTGCATCTTCAACTGGCGGTAGAAGCAGGCGACCAGGTTCAACAAGCACCGCGCACCTTGGGGAGTATAAGAGGAAAGTTGGTGGCAGGCGTAGGCGTGCATGTATGGCAGATGGCAGGCGTGGAGGCGTGGAGGGACATAACATCTGTCCTCAACGTAACCTAGGCGATATCGCGATATCCTTAATGTAAGCCAATTAACATTAAATGTTAACCAACTAATGCTATCCCAAAGATAGCATTACTTCACTGAGTCAAACCTGTACCAATTAGCCAAATGCTTTTGGAAAATTTTCCTAAGTTATACCTCGTACTGAGGCCAAATAAGACGATCGTTCTATCCATTGGCTGCGTGTATCGGCAAACATAAAATTTAATAAAATGTATCGGCAAACTTTGGTTTAAGCTGAAATAAGTTTATGGATTTCTGTGTCGAACTAATGCTATCGGTTAAAACCGATTACTATAGTCCCTGCCAGCCCGAAGGGCAGGGACTAAAAATAATGATCAGTTTTACTTATAATGAGATGATAAAATCATAAATATTTTGTTGAGGTTCACAAATTTTTTATTTCACTCATAGATCCATTTACAACGATTTGAAAAAGAATTAAAAATAGTAGTATGTATGAGGCGTGGTTCTTGACTCAACTGTATATCTTTTTCCTCTTTTCACAGACGGCCCCTGGCTTCTGACAACAATACATCAAAACCAAACAACATCCTCGGATTGGCAATGGCGTTACCATAGCCGGGATGCACTGTTACGCGGAGCAATTTGTGAATCCCAACAATCCGAGATAGAAAATGGAAGACCACGATCCTTCACCCGGACTTGAAGCTGAAGGCCCATAATGGTAAACATTGTTGTGTAGCTGGAAATTCTGACTGTAAACTCTGTTCTATTAATTTTATGTATTCATCGGATACCCATCAATGGCCACCTCCTGGGCTCGGCTTAGAGCCCAGCTTGCGTTTATTTCTCTTATCATCTCCATTGATGTGAAGGGATTTGAGGATTAGCCGTTTATTTTCTGAGGCTTAGGGCGGAACATCTGCATGTGACCGACTCCGGGACTACGCTTGGATGTGGAGAGGCGCTGTTCGGTCACCAGAGAATTTACTTTAGGACTGGGTCCAGACGGTGTCACTTTTCCCTTCGGTAGTAGGTGGAATACGTCCTCAGCTTTGTTCGATGCAGGTGAATCGTCGGCCTTGTTTTCATTTTGAGTACCCTTTGGACTAAGCCTGAACGATAAATTCTTCTGTTCTTTCATGCCATTATTCTCCGAAGAGCTGCTCCAGGGGCTTATTTCTTCATCACAATGCTGTACAGCATCTTTCTCCAAGCGGGAGCCATCATCGACCACTGAATTGAGATTGGGATTGAGATTGAAGACCCACGAATTATCAGACAAGATAAATAGATTGTTCTCCAGCAATCTGCCGCTGCAGCTAGGGCTTGTAAAAATCAGGAACGAGATTATGGCCAGGATATTGCCCTTCATCTTAAAGGTCGGTATTCGCAGATGAAAAATATGAAAACTGCTGGTTATGAGCAGAGGAAAGAGAATCGATATATCTGGCTACTGGATCGAAGGGGAAGAGGTTGCGAGTCACTATGACAAATCGCAGCGAGAATTCTGAGAACTCGAAGACTCGGATGGAGAAATATGATGTGGAGTTCGAGTACTTATAAGCAATGAGGAGCTCCTCACCGTCTTCTCCATCGCGCGTGCTTTTTCTGACATAACCCCTGCTTTGAATTTTTCAAACGGTATAAATCCGGAAGGTTGGGTGCGGGTTTCGTTGGGTGAAACGGACAGACCTTGATTTTGATGGATTTAAGGAGAATTAAATCGTGCTTCACAATATAGGTCGGTTCTAAAGCTGGAAGTATAAGGATTTTTCCGGTTTCAGCTGATTTTTTTAGTCCTTATTTAAATTATGAATTTCTGATATATCTAGCTTTCTGGCTATCAAATAAATACTCTTGATGTTACTGTAACACCTACTACAACATTTGATCTTACACCTTACCCTACCCAGATTACTCTATCTAATTATGGCTCACCACGGTTTGGAAAAAAAAGGCGAAAGACTTGGGAACAACTGGCTGTACTACCCATCAAAACTGGCGGTGCACTCGTTCGGTCGGAGTAATTTGATGTCCTAGTGAATGCAAAACTGCTCAGGTAAATGATGGCTAGGGATCCCATTGGCCGGCCATGTTCGAGTTAGGTTCGATTAACTTAATTTCCTAAGCAGTGACATTCTTTCCGACCTTTTGACTTCATGAGAATAATAATATTTCGGAAGGATTTGGAGGGAACTTTCACGATGATTAGGGTTTCGTCAATGGTGGATAGATGCTCTCGGATTAATTCGCTAAATGTTCGAGTTTGATAAAACATAGATCCCAAAACATTTAGAACACGACTAACGGCCCGCCGACGCTGCCGGTGTTGACCTGCCAATAAATATTCTCCCAGAACCGTCATGTTTGGGCGATGGACGCCCATAGCAGACACTATGACGTCATAGCAGACGCTTATGACTCTGCACTTAAAATACGCAGCTGTCAGTGTAACTTGTAGCCCAAGAGTCTTCTTAAAAGGATTATTACAAGTCAAAAGTATGAATTCAAGTAAAGAATGAACGCGCGGTTCCAAATAAAAGTTCATGCGAGATCTCACCTATTGTGAGTGCGAAGTTTCATTCCGGCATTTCCTCCTTGCTGTACAGAGGTTTTCTATAGGAGAATCAAGGGATTTCTTTGTTCATTCACATTGGAAGCGTGCCTTGCAAACCTCGGAGCATAGGTTCTTCGTGGTTGGGCAATGACATTATTCTTACCTCTAGAGATGGAGGGTGTCATCAGAGTAACTGAAAATGACCCACAGGGGAGTCTCACAGGGTAGCCTACATTGAACTCGGGAAGAAGACCTGGTAGAAACAAAAGTTAGTTCAAGGGTGATGCAACCCCTCACATGTTGTGTTATGAAGTTAGGGCCAACGTTATAGATTTATAGAGTGATTTGAATCTTCACAGGTCAATAGTTTGGTTGTAAGGATAAGAAGTAGAGCGGTAATTCATCTCTAGAATATAGATAAAGAAGATTGTAGCAGAGTATGTTTGGAATGAAGACTAAGTGATTTAAGCGGTGGCTCGAATCTGAATCCTTACAGGTTAATAAATTGGTTTTGAGAATGGTCATAAGAATAAGAATTAAAGAGGTAATTTATCATAGGTTGATAACTATGTGATTTAAGGGGTAATTGAAATCTTTACATGTTAATAGATTGGTAGTAAGAATAAGAATTAAAGAGTGGTTGTGAGAATAAGAATTAAAGGGGTAATTTATTCTGGAACATAGAAGAAGATGATTCCAAAAGTATAAGTTTATGATGTTGAGGATGAAGTTATAGATAATGGTATAATTTTCAAATATTTAAAGAAGTCAAGGTAAATATAAGTTCCATTATGGTCCAAAATGTTAAAAAGTGTTTATTTGTAAAGCATATGTCAACAATTCTATTGGCATGCATGGAATAAGTTGTTAAGAAGGCCTTAACAGTATCATCACCATTTATTACTATTATGGAGAAAACAATATACAATGAGTTATAAAATGTCTTACAAACTAATTAGATAGTAATTATGTAGCTCTGATAGATTTAACAAGTAACTATGTAACTCACACAATATTGACATGGTGTAGGGTCCAAATTTGATCCTAATAAAGCCATTTGTAGGTTATATTGTTCTACAATAAAATCAAGAAATAAGAAGGAAAAATATCATTCGTTAACGAAAGAATTGTAAGGGAGAACAAAAATCATTGTTGCATAACTCTACTCCCACCATAGAAAGTAGCTTAATAAAGAATATGAAGAATATGTTTATCTATAGAGTTATAAACAAGATAATCCATTACCTAGAATCGATGACATATAGATTGCTAAGTTAGTTGGAGCTAAATAATTCTCCAAATTGGATTTGAGGAGTGGTTACCATTAAATCCATATTCAAGAAGTTGATGAATGTAAGATAAGGTTCAATGACATTGTACAAGTGATTGGTGACATCGTTTGGATTGGTTAATTCTATTCCAAATGTTTTTACAAACTATGGATTTGAGTATTTAGGCCTTACAATTGGAGTTTATCATGATATAAAACCTAAAAGAAGATTTGAGACATTTGAAAATGGTGCCATATACGCATAGAGTGGAAAAATTGGATATCTTTGGAAAAGTGGATTTTATAGAGACAATTTGATTTTCCTTGGGAATATGGTTTTGATGGTTCAAATAAGAATGGACCTGGAAAATATTAAAGAGCCATGTTTGAATTGCCTACTCCAAAAAAACATTACAAATGTAAGGAATTTTCATGGGTTAGTAAAGTTTCACAAGGGGTTTACCGGAGATTTTATTGAAGTAAGTGCTTCATTGATCAATTTCATAAAATTGAAGTCTTTTTAATGAACCAAGGAAACTAAGAAAAACCATTTAACATCTCAAAGAGAAGGTGATCAAAGCTATAAACCTAGTAGTACTAGACTTTTAGAAACAATTAACCATTTATTGTGTTTCTTTAATAGTGGAAATTGGTGGAGTGTTGAGCTAAGAGGCTGGACTAGTGGCATGTTTTAGTGAAACATTGATTGCCCTCAAGAAAATGCATGGTAATTCTGACAAAAGGTTGTGTTTTCCTATTGAAGCACTCAAACAATGAAGACACCACTACATATTATGTAGAGAATTCATCTTTTTGATATTTGAAAATAAAGCATTGCAATATGTAAGTTCTCAAACAAAGTTGTCTCCTAAGCATGCCAAATGAGCCTTATCTATTTAAGGTTATACATTTGTAGTGCAACATGTAAGTGGAAAAGAAAACATTTTGGTTAATTCTTTAAGTAGGATAATTTGTTGACTATTGTGGATGTTCCGCTAGAATACTTTTTCATAGTAATGTTATAATTTTAAAGTCTTAGATTTGTGGAAGTTATTTGCTTATATCCAAGATTGTTTATTGACTAAATTTTTTCAATTTTATGAAATAAATTGAAACAAGAAATGGAAAGAAGAATCACATGAAAAACACCATCGACACGAATGAACACAAGATTATGCCAAGGTACAAAATACAAAAGAAATCCTAGCTACAAGGCGGGGCTCATCTTCTTCCCTATTCACATAAATTATAAAAAAGTGGATACAAAGGAATATGCATTCCTATGGAGTTATATTTAACACTGTGGCCTAAACAACTAATACATAATATTCTTCCTCCTCTATTTTCTTTGAAAGCATGCTTCTTAGATGTTTTTCTCAGCTATAGAATAAGTACAATGCAAAAGAATGGAACTATTTTCCCTCCTAGAAAGCTAGTTATTAACATAATTTGATAGCCATCTACAGTTATTTGTTTGACTTCCTCCACAGGGGTTTCACTGACAAAGCAATACTATATCACATGCCTTCATATTGGGGCATAAAAAATGAGGACAAAATAAAATAATATATTGAGCATATAATGGGGGGTAAAGGGTTTTTATATGTTGTATAGCAATGTGTGTATTATAAGGTATTGTTCATACAATGCATTGGCCATACAGAGGAAAAAAACAAGTGGACTAGAGAAATAGAGGTTCATGAGTATTGTGGGAGTATCGGGAGTGGGAGGGAAATGGTAGCTAATGTATTAAGGCATCAATGTTTTTTAGTGATTATAAGATGAGTACGAGACCCCTATGCCTAGATCTATTGTTTACACTCGTCAATTACATATTTGTGATTTTTTTGATGAAATGCATATGATGGCTAGTAAGGATCCATTCAAGGGCTTGTTCAATTAATTGCATTTGTATCATCATTCCAATGCTATCTTTCTATTCTAAAGGTATCATTGAATTCTAGAGAGTGAGTTGGGATTTGGGCCTGAAAAAGGGGCTCAAATCCCAGGGACATTAGCACAAAACTAAGAAAATAGTCCCTAGAAGCTGGCATGCCATGCTGTGGGAATGTCCAGATCACTTTTGATGCCGGCTTGCCTATATCATGGGAGTTTCTGGGGGTTAATTGGTCTAAAAACTCAATGTGACTTGGGGGTTGTTTATCTGAGAGGTTGGGATTGTTCTTGAGAGTCTTTTTATTGTTGTTGAAGTTTTGTATAATGTCTTTCTATCGGTTCCACTTCCTTAATGTGACTTAGGAGGTTGAATCATATCATAGTAACTTCTCTTCACATGCTTACCCCGGTTGGCCAGTTACATGAGTAGGTATGGGAGGAGGGTTTACACATTGCTTTCACTCTTCCATTAGTGACTTGACTCAAAGGCCAAGTGATATTAGAGAATCCCAACACGAACCTATGATGGAAATTGGTAAGACCCAGAATGGTTCGAAGCTCTGATAGAGTGGTTGCGGATAACCAATCTTTAATAAATTGTATCTTAGCTGGGTCCACATGCATACCTCGCTCATTAATTATGTAACCCTAATATTGAACCTCGGTCCTACCAAAAGTTCATTTCTCCAAATTGGCACACAAGTTTTGTTGTCGAAGGGTTTGGAGAATCTGTCAGATATGTTGTATGTTCTCTTCCCAACTCTGACTGAACATAATGATGTTCTCCAGCTACAATACCACAAATAAGTTGGTAAAGTGCTGCAAGATGTCCTCCATTAGCCACATGAAGGTTGTGGGGGCATTTTTCAAGCCGAAAGGCATGACCAACCATTCAAAAATTCCCTACTTGGATTTGAAGGAATTCTTCCACACATCGGAGGGTCCAATTGGTATATTGTGATTCTTGGACTTCAATTCTATCTTGCTGAAATATTGTGCCCCCCCCCCCCCCCCCCTGAGCTGGTCCAAAATGTCATCAATCTATGGGTTTGGATACCTATTCTAGACAATGATCTTATTCAACGCCTGATAGTGAATGAAAAGTCTCTAAGTATCATATTTTTTCTATACCAACACGATCGGGCTCGCATAAGGTGATGAACTTCGCTTGATGTACCCTTTCTGCAACAACTCATGAATCTTCCACTTAATTTCATTGTTCTCTAAAAGAGAATGTCGGTAGATCGATTCGTTGGGTAGCGGCATGCCCGAGGTCAAATTGATGGTGCACTTGACCAGATTGTAGGCGTACCCCTGTGGGTGAGGTGAAGATGTCCCTGTACTCTTCCACAACCTTGTCCATCTAATTTTTTCATGAAGAGAAGCTCTATTTTGAGTTTGTGGATGTGGCCACAATCTTCTTCTTTCCCTGAGGGTGAATAATAAGGAAGACAAATTTTCCTGTATGGGAAATGATCTTAATCCATCACTTCATAGATAGCAAAGAGATGGTGGTAGGAAGTGCTACCTTGGATATCATGTATAACCTATTTCCCAGAGAAATAATGACAGTGTAAGGCCTACACTCACACAAATCATGTCACTTCCATAAGTATAGTTTGTGTAATAATAAATCACAAACTTCAAGAAGAGAAACATCACACAGTATCTCATCCATGAAGGGATTGATGTTTTAGGGAAGGCGACACTGTTGTATTACATGGAGATCTCGCCCTTGGTGAAGCCACCCGATGGTATACAATTGCATGTGTGGTGTGGTTTGTAGGCCAAACCACTTCATGACCTCTGCTAAAATATGGTTCTTTTGGCTTCTCCTGTCGACAATGAACTCCCACGGATAACCCTTTACCCACATATGTGAGTGGAAGAGTTTCTCCCCCTCTTATGGATCTTCAGGGTCGATCTTCTGGATCTTGGTGGTGGAAATGGTTGTGCTAGGCTCTGCATCAATAATCTGCTTCCCTTTGTCATTCCCCTTGTCGGTTTTTGATTCAAAGTTGGAACATGCATCTGATTCAGAAGCCTTCAGCTCAGTCACCAATGACTTCTTGGCTCGACACTCACTTGTGTTATGAGTGGGGCTCTTATTGAACCCACTCCATTTCTCTATATCCTTCTTTGTCTTCATGGTGTTGTTATTTTCTTGCGTCTTCGACGGGCTGTGTTGGGTCACCCCGCCTTGGATTTGTGCTTTGTTCCATGATTTGGGGGCACCTTTCCCTTGCTTCAAATTCACAGATCCAAAGTCTCGCTTCTTATTTTTAAATTTAAGCTCGATCATGACAGTGTATCGATAGGCATCACCAAGCGAGGAGATTTACAGGAACTCCATCTCGTGTAGATAGTTGTGGCACTTGAGTACCAAATGCCACTCAGAATCCTTAACACCCAACTTTGTGTAAAGGGTATACAAAATATTTGTGAACTTCGATGCATCTCGGTCCCTTCCCTACCGCAACGTGGTCTACTTTAAGTATTTGTCTTCTTAACGCCCAACAATGTAATATTGTTCCCTAATGGTGTCTCAGAAATAATTCCAAGTGGGTATGGGTAAAAACAATGAGGATTCCCTCCCATCCTTTTGTTCATAGTAGGTTTCCTACTAGTCCTTGACATGGGGGGTAGGTTTCAGAAGTGAACAAGTAATATTTTTCTGATTGGAAAAGTCATGAACAGAAAAATATCCTTCAAACAGATTTAACCATCTATCTATGGTGTCTGCATCTATCTGGCCTTCAAATATTGGAATGTAAAAGTCAACTTCTACCTTAAAAAGAGTGGCACCGCCAGAGTGGTTTTTGGATGAATATGTGTCGCCTGTGGGTAGCCACCAAAGGATATGGGTAAAGTTATCCATCATCATATTCCTCTTTCACTCAAGGGCTTCATTGAGAAATATTTTGAAAGGATCACCTATTCCCTCATCTTTCTTTTCTTCCACCATGTGAGGCCTTTAGGGTTTGCAAGGATGGTCTTGCAAAGGTTCAACAATTTCAAGCCCTAACTCCTTATACCTTGACCTCATTGAGGACATGCAAAGAAAAAAAAGGAAAGAGAAGGCCACTTTGATACCATTGATTCAGACTTATGCAAAAATTTAACAAAATACAAATATAAACATAAGCAAAAAGATGCATCAAAAATAAAACTTCATTTCATTAATATCAAAGAAATGAAAATATGCTTACATACAAAATGGAAATAAACTAGCTCGAGTGATGGTAGCTTATCTCTGCGAATATATGTGGTGGCTACATGCCTCTGTACTATGTTACAATTTGGCTCAAGGGCCTTTTTATTATTGAGCTACAAAGGAAAACTCTAAACAACCAAACCCTAACCCCATGAGATGAACAATCAAGAGTTTGTGCGCCCCATTAGGGTTAGTTGACCAACTAACTTCCGAAGGTCAAAACTTGGTCCTATGATATATGTTTTTCATGTACGATACCTTGTTGTAAATACCTCTCTATTTACTACAAGTTTTTTTATGGCCTAAGTCCTATTTCAGACCTTAAAAAACTTCTTTTAGGGGCTCAAAACAACTTTAGAAGTTCAAGACCTAAAAAACTGCTAAAAATAGTAAATGCTAATATAATCAAGGAAACAAATAAAAGCAAATGGAGGTCTACATGGAATAGGATATTTTCCATCGATATCCACCTATATCACTAAGATAACCACAAATATTCATAACCTATACTTAGGTTCAAATCTTGTCCAACCATGCTAGTCACATGATAAACATTTAGACAAACATATGGAAAACATAGTAGCTATAGGTCATGAATGCATATATGTTTATTAATTCCTTAGTTTAACCAGAGCATCTTTAGGAAGGCTTGCTGCCTTATAAATCTAGTTGCAATAGCACTAGCTTGCTTATGCATTCATATAACCATTCAATAACTTATCGAGTCATGAACAATATCCATAACATGAACACATCATTTAACCATGCCTATAACCAACATTCAACCATAATGAAACTATGACAAACTATTCATAAAATCAACACAATAACCAACACATGTACTCATGTATCTCAATAAGAAATAACACATAATGACATATGCACAAAGCCAACCAAGTCAGGGACTTCCATGTACTACCTGACCATAGATTGGATTGAACCAAATCTCTCTTTCATCCAATCCACCTCATACCCTATTCCAAGCATGAACGTGGGATCACATGGGATAAACTAAAACAAACCAATCAGGGCTTCCAGAGGCTAAACCACCTCAACCCTCAACCACAGTGATTTCACCTAAAATAAACCATAAATCACCAAAACTAACAAGCTTGGATACTTTCGACTTCTTCACCATACCCAGAGGAATTTTCTTTTCTCCACCCATCCATAAAAAATTCCAATAGAGTTCCCATCTTTACCCTCAACCCTTGGGAATTTTCCTGAGATAACCTCACGAGGATCCGAAATCGTCCATCCATCCAAAGCTTAACCAAAATAGAGAACCATTTGCATCATGGTTATCCAAGAAATGACAAAGATAAGGTTGTAAACCACTATAAATCTAGGAAAATCCCATGCCAATGATAGAAAACATGAACAATAAACCAAGACCATGCATCAAATATTGACATGCTAAATCACACATGCACACTATTACCTGCAAATCCACAACTCTTTTCTTCCCTTGTTGTTTTCCAAACTTCCTCTTGTGCTGCATTGATTTCCCTTTCTTTTCCCTTTTTTTTCCTTTTCTTGCTTGCTTTCTTGTGTCCAAGTGCTCTTCCTCTCTCCTCTTGGAGATCTATTTCTTCCTTAGAAAAACTAAAGTTGTCAAAGTTAAAAATTGATCAAAATCTATCAACTAATTCTTATATACCTTTTTATCATTGATGTCTAGTGTCTCTTCCTTTCCCTTTTCTCTTTTCATTCATTTTCCTTTATTTTCTCTCTAATTTCCCTTGCATGCATATTCTTGTCTCTTCATCTTCCTTTTCTCCTATTTTCCTTCATTTCTTGAATTAATTTTCATTTTTTTCCCTTTTACTTTTGCCAATGGCCATGCCAATTTCCATAGCCATTAATTAACCACAATGACCCCCGTTGTGATGTTCCCCCCCATCCAACTTGGAATAAATGTCCCATGATCTTAGTTGTTTTTTACCTTTTACATGGAAATATAACATGGGGTTGTTACATTAAATATCTGTGAAAGAACAATTGAACTCTGATTTCATGTGAAACTCGCGAAAATAGATGAGATTTGAATAAGGCTTGATATTACACATTATTCCCAAAATATACATATAAATGCATTTTGTGTGACCCTTGGTTTTCATCTTCTAAGAAGTCCCCTAGACTTCTCATTATTGTTAACCTTCACTTGAGGTTTTTTTCCTTCCTCCCAAGTGAATAATCCAAATTCACATAACCCCAAAAGGTTATGTTTCCAAAAATTATAAACACTCATATAAGAAGTAAATCACAATAGAATATGCATATTAGATATACACAAAGTGAATTAATAGTAACAATATTTATCCAACACAAGAAACATTGATCATAGATATTTTTTCAATGTGAATAACATTAATTCCAAAATATTTCATAGCAATGTTTTTCTATAAAGAATTATTTAGAGTTGATATAATTTTGTATGGAAAAATTGAATGATTCACCTACATTAAAATGGACTTTTAATACAATATTCATCTCCTTTTATACTCTATATAAAAGATCACATCCTAAAACTTTTCACTTTTAGGAACATAGAACTTGTTTAGCTTGTACATTAATCCATCATGGAGATGATAATCATCCTTATTGCCATCTTTTTCTACATAAATTGGCCCTATTGCTAGTAAAACAACTATTTAAAGTCATTTTTTTTGGGTACACCTCTTCTTATACATTATCGTTGAAAGGATCCATGTGCATACAAGTTACGAAACCTGACATCCTAGATGTGGATGGAACTAAATGCATGCTTTCCAACTTATTAGTGTTTTTCTTCTTGTATTTGATCATTAGATGAACTTATTTTTCAATCCCATCCATTTGTAGTGTTTAATTTGTTTAAGCTTGCTCTAAGGCCACAAATATTACAATTCCTTGTGGTCAGTGTGGATTATGTTGTATTTTTCCAGTTAATTGCTTCCAACTATCAAACAGTTGAACCAAAGTATAGAGTTCCTTGCCATATATGGGTAGTTCATGACTCCTACACGAAACATTTTATAATGATAGCATGCTAGCATACATCCACGATTCAAGATCACTCCTTTAGCATATATAATTGTATCCATATCCACTACTCTGACATATATTAGTTAGGAAATGTATGAAATTATGCTTAATAAAACTTTATTTTGAGCTCTTTAATATATTTATGTTGATCATTTTCCCACTAGAAACTCTTCCAAATAACTATAATGACAAGGTGTTGTGTAGCCATTGTTGAAAATGATGCTATATTATTTTATAGGCACTGTGTTCTCCTAATAAATATCCTAACCTCAGTGACATTAGTAGGAGGAATCCACTTTATGATAGCCTCCATTTGTATGTGATCTATATTGAATTCCCTTTCGCTTTCAACACACCTAAAACACAACAATAACTATTCAACAAAATCACTTTTCCTAATTAGGTTTGATAGTAATCAATTCCATTTTAGGCTGTCTAACATTCACATGTGATGTAAAACATGTTCTTTCTAGGTAGATATATAAACCGATATATCATTTAGGTACACTACTGCAAATGAATCTAGAAAGGATGTAAGGCACCATTAATCAAATTCATAAATATAGTTGGTGCGTTGCACAAACCAAAATGCATACTATCCATTCATATAGAACTTTTCTAGTCTTAGAGGTGGCCTTCAAGGCGTGATTCGTTTTATGTTAACTTGCATTGGTGTATCCTTATTTGAGATTCAACTCACTGAAGTACTTGGTATTATATGACTAATTTAGAAAGTAGCTGGTCCTAGTTAGAGGGTATTTATTTTTTAGGGTTATTTTATTCAAATATCTAATAGTTGATACACATTCTCCAAGTCACATTATTGTTGGAAAGTATTATCAAAAGTGATACATAAGGCAATCCAATGCACATAGTGAAGATATTATGACATACCTTGGGAGGTTCTTAAGCAGATAATAATTGTAATATGGTAATAATATTAAAATAAGCTCACTTGGTGGTTGATGGGTAATGAATAGGTCCACTAAATAATTAAGAGGAAATAATATAAATAATAAATGGTCGCTAGAATAGACTAATAGGAATACTCACGAGAAAGTAAAAATACATAGATAACATTGTATTTGATATGTTGGACACATTGTTTTGTAACCAGTATAAATTGTGTAGTGATTCCTTATATAAATAGTATTCATGATGTTTCCCTACTTTAAGAGTTTTATCTTGTTTGTGACTAAATTTTAGGGTTGATTATTTAATAACTTTTTATCATATTTTTAAGGCAAAAAATAATGATAGAATTTAGATAAATTTCTAAAACATTTTGCATGTAATTTGCATAAACAAATTATATATTTGAAAGGATTTTCACAAACAAATTGTATCTTTGATATATTCTTTAAAGAGTGACTGATTTCCAAGAAAAAATCAAATCAAAGCATAGGAAGTGGAGTTATAAGTAATTTAAATTCAATTGTTTTAACATTTTCATTGATGGTTACTTATTTTCTAGATCATATATCTTTTGGTGGAGCATTTAGGTTTTAGTCAAAGTAGTGCAAGCAGTTTCATAGTGTTGATAACATTTCATAATTATAATCATAATAGTCAATCAAAAAAATATATTCAAAGTTATGATCATTTAACATTACCTTCCAAAAAACTAACGAACTAAAGAAACTCTTTGAAAACCAAATGATTTTCTTCAAAATCATGGTTCTATTTTCAAAGATGATTTTAAGAAAATTATGATAGCCTAGATAGTATTGAAGAGCACATAAAAGAGATAAAATCATCATGCATAATGTTTTATAAAAGTTATCATCTTATGTATTTAATAGGAAATGTGGCTATAAGATGGGATTTGTTTAATGATAACAAGATGAATGCACTTTTAGAATAAAAAATTTGAAAAATATTTTTGAACAAATGGAATCATGTTGGGAAGAAGGATAAATAGAGAACCAAGATTGTTTTATTATATACAAGCTTCTTATTAAATGTTAATGGATGTATCCAATAAGAAAATTGTTATTATTTCTATAAACATTAGCAACAAGCATGATTTCATCAATGTTAACTTGGCTTAAAAATTGCAATTTCCCACAAACAAAAATTCATAATATGTTATTAAAGCTTTGGTACTAAAATTTATGTTATAAGATATTTCTTTTACTAAACAATAAGGGGAAGGTGCACTTGAAAAAGTCTTGGACAAGAAACCAATTATAGTACACATTGACAAATTAAACGAAGAGTGAAATTTTGAATTAAAAAATATCCTATAGAAGCACATGAAGAAAATACTTAGGAAGTACATAGAAATCAAGAAAAAGGTAAGAGGTTAAATAAATGAAAGGAACATCATGTTGAAGAGATAAATAAGGAAGAACTAATAACTATGGATGATGTATATTACCACCACACTATTGGGAAAAATAAGAGCCATTAAGCAAAGAGAATAAGAATTAGAAAATTTTCTATGGATCAACATTGTACCAGAAAGTTGACCAACACAAGCTATATGGAGGACTAAAATAGTGCACAAATATATAATTGTAGCATAGTGAAGACATGGAACCCAAGGAGGAACTAGAATCATGATCAAAGAAGGTAGATAACATTGAAATGAATATCCAAATTACACTATGATTGTTGGATGGACATCCATGATACTAATTGGCTACATTGTGGAGTAGGTCATATCATATGGATTCCTCTCACGATTTTGGGATAGAGCATGTGAATAGGAATTGAAACTAATGTACTTAGGAAGAATAATATGGGCTACCTAGCAATGTATTAAACAAGATAATGAATGTAATATGACTATAATAATGCAATACACAAACTTGGTAGTTTTTAGATAATAAATAAACTCACTTAGTAATTAAGAGGAAATAATATAATAATAATGGGTAGTTGGTATAAATCCATGTGAATACTCATGAGAAAGTATAAATACATAAATATCATGTTGTACTTGATATGCTGGATGTATTGTCTTTTAACAAGAATTTCATGTGTAGTGATTCTTTCCATAAAAAATATTTGATAGTATTATCTTACCATAAGACATGTTCAATCTATTTTCATATATGGTTTATCATGTGAATTGATTTTATATTTTTCAAATGTAAAGATTCATTATATTTTATATTTATCAAAATTATCAAACTATATATTATTTAAAATTTAAATTTAATTAATTTGAGTTAATTTTTAATATTATATTATATTATATACATGTGTATGATGGAAATATTAATTAATTAAAGTGTTCTGAAGTATTGATTCTTAATTATTATAACTAGCCTAGATCCATCTTAACTCTCGATCTACCAAACGTTGAGAATGATCAAATTTGTTTGCACTCTAAAAGAGGTTTTCACCTCAAGAGATTTTATCCCTCTAGGTGCTTGGTAGATCTGGAGTTAAGATGGATCTAGGTTGATTTATATGAGCATTATTACCTTTCAGTTTTACCATAAAGACATAAACACATTGAAAAAGACTGCCAAGTTAAATGTTACTTATTCCAACTTTGAAGTTGCTTATAATTTACCACTAAATCATTCATCACATACACTATTGTGAAATTGTTGCATGATTAGCTAGCATCATAAACCTAATTTTCCACATGTATATCCTCTATAGATGTGTGCGAACATTCCATGTGTCCATCTAGTGTTTGTACAACTCTTTCTAGTGGTGATCATGTCACTTCAATCGAGACTTGGATTTCTTAAGGCTCAAGTAAATTATATACTTTACATCTAAAAGTAACCTCCCTCTCTTCCATTTGTCTATCTATTGTCCCTTGCCCTCTCTCCTCGCTTTCTCTTTCTAGTAAACCTCCTCATTTCTTACCCCTTCCTCTCTCTCTCTCTCTCTCTCTCTCTCTCTCTCTCTCTCTCTCTGTGTGTCTTTTTTTCCCGCTCGCCCTTCCCCCTTCAACTCCATCTTTCTCTCAACTCCATTTAGACATGCAAAACTTACTTGTAACATAGATCAATGAAGAGTTTCTCAATCCAACTATTTAACCCCAACCACATCTGAATGATTATGAGAATGAATGATTAGTTGGGTTAACTTAAAAGAGATTACATGCAAAACTGTATCATGTGTACTCACCACTTGTCGACTACTAGTTGGATTAGTTGAAGGAAGTTAAGTGGTCTCCTATTTTCTAGGAGTGTGCCCACATCTAGCAAGGAAGATCATGCATGCAGCCAATAAGGGTGCATGTCTTGAACACGAAGGGATTCACTCAAGGAGAGCGCACTTGTTAAGCATGTAGTGTACTCAAGGAGGGCACACTTCTTCAACCCAAAGGAGTGTGGTCAAAACAAGAGCAAGTCTTCATCAACTAGAAGTGTGGTTTTCCCTTAAAGGGCACTTTTCTTGCTTTTGTTTTCTTTTGAGTTATTTTCGAGTGTATTCATGGTGAAAGACTAGTTTCTAAGTTAAGAAAACTTATGAGTCCACCCCCTTCCCTCCCTCTCTCCCACCCTTCAAATCCATATCTAGAAAATATTTTTAGTAATGGTGGGGATAGAGGGTTTAAATATATCTCAAAAGTAATCATAACCTTTTATTTTTTTATTTAATTAAAAAAAATGTTATAAGATTAAATTATTTTGATTATCAAATGAGTTATGGTTTTTGGGCATCTGGTATTGATAAGCCATGGTATTGTAACAAAGTCTATCTACAAGTAAAAATATCCATGGTAAAGTGTGGGATAACATCCATGGTTAAAGATCTTGTTATATTGTAAGTTTTTGTAAGTATTAGTTTCAATGTTCTTATTCATTAAATGCAAACATGGTTTTTGAGCATTTGGTATTGAGAAGTCATGTTATTAGCACGGGCACTGTAATAAAGTCTATTTTCAAGTTATGGTAAAGTGGGGTTGAATATGCATGGCCAAAAATCTTTCTATATTAATTTTTTGTGTGACTATTAATTAATTTTAAATATGGTTACGATACTATTATTTTAATTTATATGGATTTTATGTTTTACATTTTGCATTTTAGCTTTTACACTTCATTTTACATTTATATAAGCTTTAATTTTTTTTTTTGTAAAGTTAGGCATTCTTCATTCCAGATGACAATCAAAATTACAACATACTAGAGTTCAGGTGGCAGGTATGCCCGCAGGAAAGCAGGCCGCCACCTTTCGGCCTTGAAACCTGACCAAAATTAAAAAATGTTTTGTTCCTTCTTCCTGTTATAACCATTGTTTTGCCTATTATTGTCTAAGTTAACGACATTAACATAACTTGACACCCAGATACAGTTCGGATTCATCATCATAATAAACAAAAGAAGACACAACGCAGCTAATCCTCGTCCGACAAGTTAACTGGGGCAGGCTTTAAGGCGCTAGCACCCGGCTTCAAAATCTTCTGCTCTATGGCACATTTGAGTTCCAGCACCAATTGTTCCGTGTCCTTTAGTAGAAGATGGTTCCTGGCTACCCGGACGTGGACAGCCGCAATCTCTTTCAGGAGAATGTTCTTTATGTTGGCCGATTCTTCCGTCAGTTGGCATTTGAGGAGCTCCTCTGCCTGTTTGCGCTCCTCATCCTCCTCTTCACGAACAGCCTGGTTTACCTCCATAGCCCGACCAACCACGCGTTTCATGATCCAGTAAAATTGGAGCATTTTATTGAACAACGTGTTCCTACCTCTTGAGGTGCCTGGGTCCGTGATCACTTCCCAGTCCTCGCGGGGGATCTCTTGGTTCGTGCTGATTTCCCACAGCTCGCGCTCCCACCCATAGATTTGAGAACTGACCTCGGGAGAGATGCCGGTCATGTACCCGTCTATCAAGTGGAGGAGCTTTTCAGAGTCGGGCTTCCTGCCCCTTTTTTCGAATGGCTTCTGGTTCCATCTTCCTGTTTCTTAGCAGAATTGACCTTCCTTGGAGCCATCTTGCCACGGACCTGGGGCTTGGAATTTGTGGGAGCTTTTCGACCTGTCACAACAGAAAACCACAAGTCAGTGCGAATGAGTTGGAGCACTATCGAGGCCTGATCATTTGTAGCGGCATTCTCAGGATGTTTGAACACCCGGGCCCTTATAGCAACAACATTCTGGGCGCGACGGCTTAAGACCCACCACCCTCTCACAGAAGCTCGTAGAAACCCCCACCAGTCGAATTGGCGAAACCTTTCGAGCCTAGCCAGCAGAATGGAATGGCAATCCTGGTAGAGTCCACAGAAGAAGACTAGGGAGCAAATAAGACCAGGGGTGCGAGGACCCTCCTAGAGCGCGGCAAGACCCGTTAAAGCCCCCCATGCAGCTTGCTCTCAGAACAGGACCCAGAACTAGCATTATGCAAATCTTTCCCTGCTCAGGAGGAGGATAAGAGAAACAAAAGAGTACTCGGAGGGCCATTTTCGTCTCTGAAACTGGGATTCTACGCACAAGGGCAGAACATTTCTGGGCAGGCAAAGATAACGGAGTTACGAGCTAACATAATGTCTGAAGGACGAAGACGATAGGAAGCATACCACCTTTTCTTGCTGGAGCCGAGGAGGAGGGTTGGTCGCAGAGTCGAGCAGGCGCCTTTCCGCTTTTTTTCATCGTTCTTACCAAACTGAATGAGCCTTCCATCTGTTTCCTCGAGCATATGGGTGTTATTTACTCGTTGTCCTGTAAACCGGGCCTCCACTTGGCCGTTTAATTTTTCGGCCTCCACTTGGCCGTTTCATTTTCCATCAGATATTCCAGCCTCCCTATCTCGGGAAGTGGCATGACTTGACCTACCTGGTTCTCCAGCTTTTGTTGATTTTTTCCACTGGTTGTTGTTGCTAGAGCTTCCTAACCATGTTGATCACCAACTTCGAGTCACCCTCGATTTGGAGATGCTTGAAATTGACCCGTAGAGCAATTTCTAGGCCCCGTTTCATGGCGTGCAACTCGGCTTCATTATTTGAGGCTTCCCTGCAGTCCACCGGGAAAGTTCTTAGAGCGTTGCCCCCAGTGTCTCTGAAGACTCCCCCAATGCCAGCCTCTCCTAGGTTGTGTTTTGCAGCGCCATCAAAATTAAGCTTTATGAATCCCTGTGGGGGGTGTCGGTACTGGTTGCTTTTGGCCACTTCTTTGGTCTGTTATTTTCATGAAACACCCCCATTTACCATACTCTGGCTGACCTCTAGTCTTTTCAGTATTGCCTCCTCCGTTATCGATGTCTGCCAGTCTTCATCCTTCTAGCTTTCCGTTAGGATTGTTTCACATGTTTCTAATGGTTTGTTCCTAGATTGTTGCGGGGGTTCAGGGCTCTGCCTTGAAAATTGCCCCATTTCGTGCCTTCCAGATATTCCAGAGCTGGAACCCGGCGGAAAGGAGCCAAGCGCGATTGACCACTGGATTCTGGTAAGGATTTCTCGGCCAATTTACTATGGTGTTTATGATGTTTTGATGATTTCTGATGGCGCTCAAACAATTTGAGGTGGCATTACCACATGGAGTTACTGACTAAGTAGCGGTTCATCAAGTGTTCCATGGTTTCCTCTTGGGAGTTGCATAGGGCACAGTGGGATGGGCCTTGGCTTCCCTTCCTCAGAATCTGGTCCCAGGTAAGTGCTCTGCCGTGAAGTATAGTCCAAATAAAAAAAGAGACTTTAGGCCAGTGCTTGGTTTTCCAAAGGTTTTTCCATTGATTTGTTTCCGGCTATTTATTTTGATTGACTTTGTGGTAGTAGGCTTCTACTATTGAGAAATTTCCTTGAATTCATTTACCCCATCTGAGAATGTCAGACCCTATTTTTCTTACTATTTTCCGAGATGCCATCTCTGTATAGTATTCTTGCCATCTGTCAGTTTCTTGTGCTCCTTCCCAATCCTCTTTTTGTTTCCAGTTATGCCAGTGTCCTTCCTCGTATGGCTTCCAGAAATTGCCAACTGTTAATGCCCTAGTCTGGGATGAGAAGGCAAGGATGGCATGGAGGTTGTATTTTTGTATGAGTCGTTCACATTGCTACCAAGATTCCTCCTAGAATCTAGCTTTGTCCCCTGCTCGAATTTCCCAAAAAATGTGATCCCTTATCAGGTCTTTGCTGACTCTCGCTAGGTTCCAGATTGCAGATCCTCTGGTCTCTGTC
>APFE031100600.1:39118-123661 GCA_000404065.3 Pinus taeda
CACTTTGAGGAAGTAGTTGAACATGTAGTAACACTCAAAAAAATTAAATCAAACAACATCCATATCCTCATTTCTAAAAGCCCATTAAAAGCAACCCAAAATAATTGGGACTCATAGTAATAATATTGACCAGCTCAATTTGAATCCTAAATAACCTTTCTTAACATAACTTGCCAATTATTATAACAATGTTAAGATTTTTCTAAAGAACACTGTGATTCTTGATGACAACAAATGGATAATAACAACCAGTATAAATTCTACTTGCTGAACTCCTTATCATTAAAAGAAAATGATTATTCTTTTATATTTTACTTAACTTGTTATTAAGCTAGAGATATGCTAAACTTGTTATTAAGTGGGAGATATGCTATGCTGAAAATAAGGTATTTACGACTTTGAATTGTGTTGAAAGGATATATTAGCAATGCGATAAAAAGGTATATTTGTTTTGAATCAATCATCGTTACCTATATTAATCTATTTAAATTTTGATACGATAATTATCATTGTACGAGGAGTTTGACTGACTTGACCAAAGCTTATTTTTCTTTTGTTACACCTCTTCTTATACATCATGGTTGAAAGGCTCCATGTGCATATGAGTTACAAAACCTGACATCCTAGATGGGATGAAACTAAATGCATGATTTCCAACTTATTAATGTTTCTCTTCTTATATTTGATCATTAGATGAACTTATTTTGCAATCCCATCCATTTGTAGTGTTTAATTCATTTAAGCTTGCTCTAAGGCCACAAATATTACAATTCCTTGTGATCAATGTGGATTATCTTGTATTTTTCAAATAAATATTGCTTCCAACTCTTAAAAAATTCAACCAAAGTATAGAGTTCCTTGTCATATATGGGTAGTTCATGACTCCTACACAAAATATTTTATAACGATAGCATACTAGCATACTTCCATGATTCAAGATCACTCCTTTAGCATATATAATTGAATCCATATCCACTACGAATGCCATATATTAGTTAGGAAATGTATGAAATTATAATCAATCAATCTTTATTTTGAGCTCTTTAATAC
The DNA here is from genome assembly GCA_000404065.3 of Pinus taeda. Taxonomy (NCBI): domain Eukaryota; kingdom Viridiplantae; phylum Streptophyta; class Pinopsida; order Pinales; family Pinaceae; genus Pinus; species Pinus taeda. The sequence continues at coordinate 40,169 of APFE031100600.1, forward strand.
ATTTATGTTGATCATTTTCCCACTAGAAACTCTTCCAACTAACTATAATGACATGGGGTTGTGTAGCCATTGTTGAGAATGATGCTATATTATTTTATAGGTACTGTGTTCTCCCAATAAATATCCCAACCTCAATGACATTAGTAGGAGGAATCTACTTTATGATAGCCTCAATTTGTATGTGATCTATATTGAATTACCTTTCGCTTTCAACATACCCAAAACACAACAATAACTATTCAAAAAAATCACTTTTCCTAATTAGGTTTGATAGTAATAAATTCCATTTTAGGGTGTCTCACATTCACAAGAGATGTAAAAAATGTTCTTTCTAGGTTGATATATAAATTGATATATCATTTAGGTATACTACTGCAAATGAATCTGAAAGGGATGTAAGGCACCATTAATCAAATTCATGAATATAGTTGGTTCATTACACGAACCAAAATGCATATTTTCCATTCATATAGACCTTTCTTAGTATTAAAGGTGGTCTTCAAGGCATGATTCATTTTATGTTAACTTGTATTGGTGTATCCTTACTTGAGATTCAACTCAGTGAATTTCTTGGTATTATATGACTAATCTAGAAAGTAGTTAGTCCTAGTTAGAGAGTATTTATTTTTTAGGGTTATTTTATTCAAATATCTAATTGTCGATACACATTCTCCAAGTCACATTATTTTGAGAAGTATGATCAAAAGTGATACATATGGCGATCCAATGCACATAGTGAAGATATTAGGGCATATCTTGGGAGGTTCTTAAGTGGATAATAATTGTAATATGGTAATAATATTATAGTAGGCTCACTTAGTGGTTGATGGGTAATGAATAGGTCCACTAAGTAATTAAGAGGAAATAATATAAATAATAAGGGGTGGCTATAATATACTACTAGGAATACTCATGAGAAAGTAAAAATACATGGATAACATTGTATTTGATATGTTGGACACATTATTTTGTAACTAGTATAACCTGTGCAGTGATTCCTTATATAAAGAGTATTTATGAGTTCTATCTTATTTGTGACTGAATTTTAGGGTTGATTATTTTATAACTTTTTAACATATTTTTAAGGAAAAAACAATCATAGAATTAGATAAATTTCTAAATGTTTTGTATGTAATTTACATTAAAAAATTATAGATTTGAGAATATTTTCATAAACAAATTATATCTTTGAGATCTTGTTAAAATAATGACTGATTTCCAAGAAAAATTCTAATCAAAGCATAGGAAGTGGAGTTATAATTAATTTAAATTCAATTGTTTTAACATTTTCATTGACGGTTACTTATTTTCTAGATCATATATCTTTTGTTGGAGCACTTAGAGTTTATTCAAAGTAGTGCAAGTAGTTTCATGGTGTTGATAACATTTCATATTTATAATAATAATAATAGTAAATCGAAAAAATATCATCAAAGTTATGATCATTTTACATTACCTTCCCCAAAAAACTAACGAATGAAAGAAACTCTTTGAAATCCAAATGATTTCATTCAAAATCATGGTTCTATTTTCAAAGATGATTTTAGGAAACGACGATAGTTTAGATAGTATTGAAGAGTACAAAAGTTAGATAAAATCATCATGCACAATGTTTTAGAAAAGTTATCATCTTATGTATTTGATAGGAAATGCGGTTATAAGATGGGATTTGTTTAATGATGACAAGATGAATGCACTTTTATATTAAAAAATATGTTAATATTTTTGAAGAAATGGAATCATGTTGGGAAGAAGGATAAATAGAGAACAAAGAGTGTTTTATCATCTAAAAACTTCTTATTAAATGTTAATGGATGTATCCAATAAGAAAATAGTTATTATTTATATAAACATTAGCAACAATAATGATTTCATCAATGTTTTTTTTTTTTCTCCGTAAGACTGCACTAATTTATATTACAAAAAACCAAAATTTACATCCAATTTTACAAAAAAGGCCGAAGCCTTGTTTCTCCAAAGAGAATTTCCCATGACTATCCATCCAGAACATCTGGTAAAAAGGAACCAGTTTCTTCCAACCTACATAACCAGCATGTAATCGACACAATAGGCTTTTGAGCCAACACAGCGGACATATAACTTGGCACGATGGACCCATAACTTGACATAATCGACACGTAGACTGACATTGACGACACATAAACCTTCGCGGTGGACCTTGACGCCTTGACAAACAAACAAACAGAGTAAAACAGAGAGAGATGGACTGAGAGTAGCATTCCTGGCCGAGAGAACGGAGAGGCTTCTGAGCTAGTCCTCATCAGTAAGGTAAGGCTCGTCTTCCGTCGCTAACCCCTTGAGCTTCTTATCTTCCTCCACATCTGGGCGCATTCTTCCTTGGGCGGGCTCGTTGGGACCGGCCTCGCCAGCTTGAATGGGTCGTCTCAACTCCACCCTGGGGACTTGGATATCCACCCTTGGCACTGTCAGGTTGTCCCGTGGCCTCCGGAGGTCGCTGCAGTGCTCAACAGTGACTGAAACAATGAGCGTGTTATTCTCCAATGTGCAAGGGATGCGGTATCTAACTGCTGGATGTTCCCGGTGACCGCATTCCATGGGTTCTCCCCTGTCTCTTTCAATTCGCTGGCCAACTATTCGACGCGGACTGCTGCTTGGTTCAGGAGGAATATCGACAGAGGAGGAGGGTGAAGTGGCGGGCCTCTGTGTAGCAAGAAGGCCCCTCGAGCCAATTCTTCGACTGCTCATCCTTTGCCTCTCAAGCGTTCTACAACTGCCTCTCTTGACAAATATCCTTGGTGAAAGCCTGCACCTTGCCAGAGTATGCTCTGTCGCCTTCAGAATTTGCTCATGTCTCTTTGAGAAATGCGGGAATGCAACATGGTGAACGCACTTATGGGTTGCCATATTCCTTGTTCCAGGCTGCGCATTGAATGGCGCCTTAACCAGATTTGACTTCCCAAGGATAATCCCTATCGTAATGAATTGTTCTAGAGCCGAACTGGTCCTCCCGCCGTCTAAATCCTCCTTCGCAGTTATTGCTTGGGCATGTTGGTTTATGGTGGCTCGTCCGGGCTAACAGCTGCCCATGTGACGAGCCACCTACCGCTCATCCTTCACATGCACCCGCATCCGGGGAGGGGAGGTCTTTTTGCACCAAAGAGATGCAATCCTGTTTGAGTTGAGCATCTTCAACTGTATCTAGGGAGCCTGAAAAGTAAGGTATCGACTGTGACACCCCTTGATTTTCTAGCCGATCAGCTACCTGGTTGGCTGTTCTCCTTGCATAATGGAAGGATAAATTGTGGGAGGTATGGAGCTTTTCCTCCAAGGCTTCCAGACGGCTTAGCAGTCTCCAGCTTTTTGCTACCTTGACTGCCTTAGCTCCAGCTTGTATTCTCTTAGCTATTGCTATTAGTACAAGAGAGTCGCCTTCAACCTCCAGAGGGGAGAGGTGATTCTGTTCAACTATACATATTCCCTGCCAAAGACCCTCTAGCTCCGCTGCATTGTTAGTATCTGTACCCATTGTGCCATAGTATACTTGTATTGCTTCTCCATTGTGTCTACGGATAACTCCTCCGAAGCCTGCTCGGCCAGGGTTGCCTTTGGCAGCGCCGTCGAAGTTCAGCTTGTAGGAGTTGGGTACAGGAGGGGACCAAGAAGATGGAGAAGCAGATCTGGTGGAAGGTTTGGTGGTGGTCGTGACTAGGGACTTGAGTTCAAGATTCCATTCCTTCAGAATGCAGCGCTCCTGATGGCTTTCTGGCATATCATTATCATTCCATACTCTAATGGCCAGAGTTTCTTGAGTGTTTTTTTTGAGAAGAATCCAAAGGTCATCTATGGATCTGAAAGTGCTATTGAAGATTCTATGGTTGTGTTCTTTCCATAGGGTCCAGTATAGAAAGCCAGGTAAGATGCTCCACAAGGAGTTGAGGATCCTGCTTTTAAACGAAGTTTTGGCCCAGGTCCTTATATTTGCTGTTATGTCCTCCATACTGGGGTGTGCCTTCATATTACAGCGTTCGACTTTCTCCCAGATTTGCTTTGCTAATGGGCATTCTTCCATTAGATGATTGATGGTTTCACAATTTATGTTGCAATTTGGGCATCTAGATGGCCCTATAAATCCTCTTTTTATCAGATTGTCCCAGGTGAGAATGCGTTTTTTGCTGAGTAGCCATAGAAAAGTGGAGATTTTGGGCCATAACCCAGCTTGCCAAACTTTTTCCCAGAGTTGATCTTTATCCGCCTGGAGGTTGGAATAGCGCAGGTGATGAGCTTCTTTGGTGGTGAAGGTGCCTTTGGTTGTATAGCCCCATCTGAGCTTGTCCTGCTGAAAGGAGAGGCGGATTTTCCTATTGTTGAGTTCCTGATCAATGTCTGTATATTCTTCTCCCTGCCAATCTATTTGCCATAGTCTTGCCGGTTTCCACGTTTGAAAGTCGTGGGTTGGAGAGGGTTGCCAGAACTGATGTACTAGAGGGATGCTTCCTTGATTCATTTGGACCTGCCATAGAGGTTTGTGGAATAAATTGGCTAGTTTGGGAAGTTGCTGCCATGAGTCTTCCCAGAATCTGGCGGCTTTGCCTGAATGAATTTCCCAAAAGCTATGATCTTGAATGAAGCGACTTTGTGTTTTTGCATTGTTCCAAATGAATGATCCCTGCGAAGTTGGGTTGATTCGGATGAGGTCATTCCATTGGCTACCTCTGGTATATTTGGCTTGCCATAGTTGGGCCCAGGGGGTGTTGGGCTTGGAGACCCAGTTCCACCAGATTTTAGCTCCCACGGTGTTGTTGCTTTGCAGCGGATCCCGAAGACCTAGCCCACCTTCTGACTTGGTTTTGCATACCTCTGTCCATTTAACAAGAGCCCACTTCCTGTTCAGGCTTGTAGATCCCCAGAGAAAGTTTCTCTGAATATTGCGTATAGCTTTTAGAACACCTTTTGGAGCTGCTAAGATGGAAAAGAGATAGAGCGGCATAGCTTGTAAGACTGATTTGATGAGAACGAGCCTACCTGCCAGATTTAGAGCCCTGAAAGTCCAGGAAGAGAGCTTTGAATCTAATTTGTCCAGTAGCGATCTCCAGGATACCTGCTTGATTGCTGAATCGGAAAGGGGAGCGCCCAGGTATTTAGAGGGCAGGTGGGAGATTGTGAATCCCAGTACTTGGGCTATGTTCCTTTGCGTAGAGGGGGGAGTGTTGAAGAAAAAGAGTTGGGATTTTGCAGCGTTAATGGATGTACCAGAGGCTTCAGAGAAGAGGGATAGAAGTGAATTGAAAGCAGAGGCTTCTTTTACTGAAGGGTGCCCAAAGAGCATAGTGTCATCAACGAATTGCTGATGCGTTTGAGGAGCACGACCATGAAGGGATATACCTTTGAGAGCATGGGAGGAAACAGCCAATTTGAGGAGCCTGCTAAGGCCTTCAGCCATTAGAACGAAGAGGAACGGAGATAAGGGGTCCCCCTGCCTGATGCCACATGTGGGGTGAAAAGGAGGTGAGGGGGATCCATTCAGAAGGACTGAGAAACTGGGAGAGGTAATGATGTTCATGATCCATCTGGTCCAGGTTGCATTAAAGCCAAAAGCCAACAGCATTTTGTGAATATAATTCCAGCTTAGCTTGTCGAAGGATTTGGAAAGATCTAGTTTGAGAAGCATACCTGGTTTCTTGAGCATCTTTAATGAGTGTATGACTTCATTTGATAAGATTATTCCGTCCATGATCTGCCGGCCTTCAACGTACCCCGTCTGTTCTGGAGATATGAGCAGGGGTAAGAGCGGTTTGAGGCAATTTGCAATAACTTTTGAGATGAGTTTGTAAATCACATTACAAAGCGCTATTGGCCTGTACTTCTTAGGTTTGTTTGATGCCGCTTCTTTGGGCACCAAGGCAATGAAGGTTGAATTTAAGGCCGGGAGGACCCAGTGCATGCTACGAGATTCTTCCACCAGCTCCCATACTTCAGTTTTGATGAGTTCCCAAAATTCGTGAAAGAAATTGGCTGTGAATCCGTCTGGCCCGGGCGCTTTGCCATCTTTGAGCTGAGCCATCGCCTCTTCTACTTCCTTTAGTGAAACTGGCTAGAGCAATTGAGTATTGTGATCCTCATTGATAATTTTAGGAATGTGCTGTGTGATATCCCGGATTGCCTCATCCCTATTACCGCTGGGTTCCTTTAGAATGTCCTTGAAGTATCCGGTAAATTCTTTCTCCATATCTTCATGAGCCTCTACTCTTTCACCTTGCTGATTGTCGACAAAAATAATTTTATTGTGCATGCGCCTCTGGATGGTGGATTTGTGGAAAAAATTTGTATTTTTCTCACCCTCTTTAAGCCAGCTTATTCGAGACTTTTGCCGCCATAGAATTTCCTCTTGTTTTTGACATTCCTCAATTTGATTCCAGAGGACCTGCTCCTGTTGAATTTTCTCTTCTGTGCGTCCTTCCAAAATGAAAGTTTGTTGCAGTGCTTTCATTTTCTATTCCAGATTCTGTCTGCTTTCCTGTATGTTGCCAAAATGATTTCGGTTCCATATTTTAAGAGTTTGCTTCAGATGTTTCAGCTTTTGTTGGAATTGGTACATCTTAGCTCCTGCCGGCGGGATGAAGGATTTCCAGGCTTGATTTACCACTTCCTTGAATTTGGTGTCTAAGAGCCAAAAGGCCTCGAATCTGAAGGGTCTATTGCTACAATTGCTTGGTCTGGACCAGTGGAGAAGAATGGGCCAATGGTCCGAGCCTCCTTGTGGGATGATTGCTGCACTGAAATCGCCTCCGAGGTGGATAGCGTTGTCTGAAATTAAAAACCGATCTAGTCGTGAGGCAATATAGTGAGCTCCTTTACGCCTGTTCGACCAGGTATAGATACCATTGGAGGTTGATACATCCATGAACTAATTATTTTGAATGAAATGCTTGAAGCCGCTGCTATCACTGTCGAGCCTGGTGCGCCCCCCTTGTTTCTCTTCCATAGATTTTATTGTGTTGAAGTCGCCCCCGCCTATCCATAAAGGGAAGCGTCTGTGTTCATTGAGGAGGGAGATCGTTTCCAAGAGGTCCAATTTTTGCTGAATTATTTGCGGGAAGTAAACATTAGTGAGATGCCCATGGATCTTGGTTCCGATGAGGTGGAATGTTGCCTGTATGAGATGCAGAGTAGCGTGAAAATTATCAAGAGACACAATCTGCGGGTTCCATAGAATGGCTAGACCGCCAGAAACCCCTGAGGCGTCTACTGAGATTGAACTGCTGCCTGCCCAAGCTTTATTACTGAGACTATCTATTGTTGTGCTGCTGCATTTTGTTTCCTGAAGAAAGACTATTGCTGGTTTTTCTTGCATTATCAAGTTTTTTATCATTCTGTGTTTAGAGGGACTATTGAGTCCTCTTACATTCCATGAGATGAGCTTCATGGAGATTGAGCTTTGGGTTTGTAAAACTTGGTCAACTTGGGGAATTGCCTCGAATCCATAAGTAGTTCTCCAACTACTATTGTTCTTTGTAGATCTGTTTTTCTTCCCCTTTTCTTTGTTTCTTTAAGGATTTTCCTTCCATCCCAGTGACTTCCTCCTTGGATGCTTGGACTTTTATGATGCTGAACCCTTGTTAGGACTCCTTCGATTTTGTCTATTTGCCAAGGAGGGATTGAGGTATACTCTTTTTGTTGGCACACTGTCTCCAATTTGGAGATGTCAAGCTTGGAGATGTTGAACTCTTCTAGATCTACCTCTTCTCGATCTTCCTCCATATTATTAGAGGCAATGAGGGCCTCTCCCACTGCATCTTCATGAGGACTCAAGGCTAGGGCTGCATCAAGATCCATTTCTGAAGCCTGTGGATTCTCATTCAACATGGTTTTCCCCTTGGAAAGGTTTGGGAGTCCGAGCTCTGAAACAGAGACTGATTTTTCTGTAGAGGGAGGGTCAACATTTTTGGAGGAGGCTGGATCGGAGGAAGAAGGGGGGGTTGCGCAGTTGAGGTTGGGCAAGGTTGGGTGCATCTGATCTGGGTCATCTGCATTGGGGCTGGTTTGAGGATCATATGTGGCGAGAGCAGAAAAGCGGTTTTGGGGGTTCGCCTTCGAGGCTTGAGGCAGATTTGCTTGGTTTTTCTTTGCATGTCGTCGGCGGTTGAGGATTTTTGTAAAGCCATCTAGGTCTGTGTTGGTTTCATTGGAAGGAGCCTTGGGCCGCACATTTAATGGACAATCACGGAAGAGGTGGCCATGTTCATGGCATTTCCTACAACGAAAAGGGATGTGCTCATAATCTAAAGTCTGCTTCCATTCAAAGTCATCGTGAAAGAGACTTACCGTGTCTGCTAGGGTCTTGGTTAGGTGCATCTTCACGCAGATCCTGGCATATGAGGTGTATTTGCGCGTCTTGGTTTCAGTTGCAACTTTGATGAAGGTCCCCAACTTGTTGCCTATGTCTGCTAGTGTTTCTTCTCGCCAGTACTCCACAGGAAGGGAATACATTCTGATCCATACAGGGGCCCAACTGAAGTCCTCTTTATCAGGATTGAATCGGGGTTTCCATTCCGTGAGATACAAACCTGAGGAGTTGAAGAAGTACAGTCCTCCTTTGAATATTCTTGTTTTGTCTTCTAGGCAGTTGAAAATGGCTGTGAAGAAGCCCTTTGGGCCAAGCTGTAGAGTCACTTGTCCTTTGGGCTTCCATTTTGAGGCGATCCAACCTTGTAAGGCTCTTTCGGTGGGCCAGAATCCCAAGAACTTTCCAATGAGTGCGTAGTCCTGCATATATTGGATTTCCCCATTGATGCGGTGGCTTGGCAGATCGACCTTGATCGATTCTGCTGCTTTTGGAATACAGGTTGCAGAGGTAACTTTAGTCTGAGCTGCTCTCGTCGTATTGTGCCTACTATTGCTTGCGTCGTCCTCTATATTTGGATCTGAGTCCGACTGTTCTTCTTGCGTCCTTGGCTTGTCTTTTGCCGTTTCTGGGTTTGCGTTTGCATAGTGCAGATTCTCTGTCGGTAGCTTCTTGTCAGTGGTGGGCTTATCCAGTGGAGGGGAGGCAGAGCTCTCCCCTCCTGCAGCTGATGCCATAGGACTGTCAGTGGCCGAGCCTACAGTGGCTAACGCAAGTTCGAGCGGCGGCGCCTAGGGTTTCGTGCCTTGTTTTACTGTGTAATTGCTTCAGAGTCATCCGGTCTTTTGATTAAAAAAAAAAAAAAAAAAAAAAAAAAAAAAAAAAAAAGGTAGTGGGCTTGGCCCGGTTTAGACTAACTACTCGCACGACGAGCTACGACCTTGCTCGGGATCGAACACAAGACCGGTCCATCATGACGAGGCCGACTTTACCACTACGCCGCCTCCACGACCTTATGATTTCATCAATGTTAACTTGGTTAAAAAATTTCAATTTCCCATAAACAAAAATTCATAATAATTTTTTGAAGCTTTGGTATTGGAAAATAAAAATTACATCATAAGTTATTTCTTTTACTAAACAATAAGGGGATGGGGAACTTGAAAAAGTCTTGGAAAGGAAACCAATTATAGTACCTATTGACAATTAAACGAAGAGTGAAAATTTGAATTAAAAAAGATCCTATAGAAGCATATGAAGAAAATACTTAGGAAGGGGATAGAAATCAAGAAAAAGGTAAGAGGTTAAATAAATAAAAGGAATATCATGTTGAAGAGCTGAATAAGGAAGAATTGATAAATGTGGATGATGTATATTACCACCACACTATTAGGAAAAATAAGAGCCATTAAGGAAAGGGAATAAGAATTAAAAAATTTACTATAGATCAACATTGTACCAAAAAGTTGACCAACACAAGCTATATGGAGGGCTAAAACAGTGCACAGATATATAATTGTAGCATAGTGAAGACATGGAAACCGAGGAACTAGAATCATCATCAAAGAAGACAATTTGCATTGAAACTAAATATCCAAATTTCAGTATGACGGTTGGATGGACATGCATGATACTAATTGGCTACATTGTGGAGTAGGTCATATCATATGGTTTTCTCTCACCGTTTTTCAATAGAGCATGTGAATGGGAATGGAAAGTAATGTACCTAGGAAGAATAATATGGGGTACCTAGCAATGTATTAAACAAGATAATGAATGTAATATGGATATAATATTGCAGTACACATACTTGGTAGTTTTTAGATAATAAATAAATTCACTTAGTAATTAAGAGGAAATAATATAATAATTAAAGGGTAGTTGGTATAAATCCATGTGAATACTCATGAGAAAGTATAAATACATAATTATAATGTTGTACTAGATATGTTGGATGTATTGTCTTTTAACAAGCATTTCGTGTGTAGTGATTCTTTCCATAAAAAATATTTGATAGTATTATCATACCGTAAGACATGTTCAATCTATTTTCATATATTGTTTATCATGTGAATTGATTTAATATTTTGAAATGTAAAGATTCATTACATTTTATATTTATCAAAATTAATAAACTATATATTATTTAGAATTTAGAATTTAATTAATTGACTTAATTTTTAATATTATATTATATTATATTAGATATATATGTGTATGATAGAAATATTAATTAATTAAAGTGTTCTGAAGTATTGATTCTTAATTCTTATAACTAACCTAGATCCATCTTAACTCTCGATCTACCAAACATTGAGAAGGATCAAATTTGTTTGCACTCTAAAAGAGGTTTGCACCTCAAGAGATTTGATCCCTCTCAGCACTTGGTAGATCTGGAGTTAAGATGGACCTAGGCTGATTTATATGAGAAAACAAGATTGTTACCTTTCAGTTTTACCATAAACACATTAAAAACAGACTACCAAGTTAAATGTTATTTATTCCAACTTTGAAGTCGCTTATAATTTACCACTAAATCATTCATCATATACACTATTGTGCAATTGTTGCATGATTACCTAGCATCGTAAACCTAATTTTCCACATGTATATCCTCTATAGATATGTGTGAACATTACGATGTGTCCATCTAGTGTTTGTACAACTCTTTCTAGTGGTGATCATGTCACTTCAATCGAGACTTGGAATTCTTAAGGCTCAAATAAATTATATACCTTACATTTAAAAGTAACCTCCCTCTCTTCCATTTGGCTCTCTATTGTCCCTCGCCCTCTCTCCCCTCTCTCTTTCTTCCTCTCTCGCTCTTTCTAGTAAACCTCCCTTTTTCTTAACCCTCTCTCTCTCTCTCTATGTCTTTGTTTTTCTATCCCTCCCCCGCCTCCCCCTTTCAACTCCATCTCTCTCTCTCAACTCCATTTAAACATGCAAAACTTACTTTTAAAGCAGATCGATGAAGAGTTTCTTGATTCGAATATTTACGCCCCGACTAGTGGTTGGATTAGTTGAAGAAAGTTATGTGGGCTCCTATTTTCTAGGAGTTTGCCCACATCGAACAAGGAATATCATGCATGCATTCAATAAGGGTGCATGTCTTCAACACGAAGGAATTCGCTCAAAGAGCGCGCACTTGTTAAGCATGGAGTGTACTCAAGGAGCACATACCTCTTCAACCCGAAGGAGTGCACTCAAAACAAGAGCAAGTCTTCGTCAACTAGAAGTGTGGTTTTTCCTTAAAGGGCACTTTTCTTGCTTTTGTTTTCTTTTTTGTTCTTTTGAGTGCTTTTTGAGTGTGTTCATGGCGAAAGACTAGTTTCTAAGTCAAGAAAAGTTATGAGTTTACCCCCCTTCCCTCCCTCTGTCACCCCCTTCAAATCCATATCTACAAAATATTTTTAGTAGTGGTGAGGATAGAGGGTTTAAATATATATATATATATATCAAAAGTAATTATAACCTTTTATTTTTTATTTAATTGAAAAAAAGTTAGAAAATTAAATTATTTTGATTATCAAATGAGTTATGATTTTGGGGCATCTAGTATGGATAAGCCATGATATTGTAACAAAGTCCATCTAGAAGTAAAAATATCCATGGTAAAGTGTGGGTGAATATCCATGGTTAAAGATCTTGTTATACTGAAAGTTTATTGTAAGTATTAATTTTTATGTGCTTATTCATTAAATGCAAACATGGTTTTTGGACATTTGGTATTGATAAGTCATGATATTAGCCCATATATTGTAATAAAGTATATTTTCAAGTTATAGTAAAATGAGGGTGAATATGCATGGCAAAAAATCTTGCTATATTAAATTTTTATGTGACTATTAATTAAATTTAAATATAGTTACGAAATTATTATTTTAATTTATATAGATTTTATGTTCTACATTTTAACTTTTACATTTTATTTTACATTTATATAAATTCTAATTTCGTACACTTTTTTTTTCCCACGAGCTTTTCATCACAATGCACTACTCCATCCTTCTTCAGGCTGGAGACATCGTCAAGAAAGGACCTGCCAATAGATTTTTCTCGAGTATCTGCCAATAGCTGGTTTGAGTTGTTCACGCAGCAACGTGTTGACTTCACCATTTGTCTGTCATATAGACGGTGGAAGTGCGACACACTGAATCGGTGGCAACCACAACAGAATGGACAGTCGAAACTGCTCATGTAACGCGGATCACGAATGGTGTCTGTAAAAGTTTTATTTATTCTGAACATACTTGTATTGTCCAAAATTTCGTCAGACTTTCCATTAAATTAGAGGTAGGTCATAGTTTCAGACAATTCGAAAAAAACAATTTGCTGCACAATTAAAGTGCTCCCAATCCCATCCCAATCGTTTTTATTTGACTTTGGGCAAAGAATGACGAGATTTGAAAAACAATTTGTTACAGAGTTAAACTGTTCCCATCTTTCTTTTTTCAAGTTGACTTTACGAAAAGCCTGACGAGTGCAGTAGGGTAGTTGGGATTTGGGGCATGGGCGTCCATTCATATTCCTTCAAAAGCGCCTTATTTGGAAGATGGACGTAAAAGCCGTTATCAAAATAACTTAAAGTCCAACAGTATTGTGAATGAGATTGCAGGTCAAATATTGAACTCGAATTAAATAATGAAACAGTAGGTTGCATATGAAAGTTCATTATAACAAGCTGTTGTCAATGTAACATGTAGCTGACAAGTATTTATAAAGCCATTACAAGTTTCCATATGAATGCAAATAAAGAATGGAGGCAGGTGGGTTCTATATAAAAGTCCATGCAACATCTCACCTACTCTTTTCAGAATTTTCTTAGGTTGGTAATTTCCGTCATGAAATTTGCACATGACAGTGGAGTTTTCCTGGCTGAAAAGATGTATTTATACAAGAAATACGGGAATTTTATGTTGAGTGATAGTAAACATGTGGGGTGGCTGACCTCAGAACAAAGGTTCTTTATTGCGGACAGAGACAGATCCTTGAAGAACACGCAGTTCACGTTTATATACTGCGCTAATTAAGCTAATAACCTAATTACGTTTTATTCTAAATTTTAGTTCAAATTTTTAAAATTTTAATTTTTTTAGTTTTTAAACATATATTAAATATTTTATAATATTTTTATTTTAAAAATAATTATTGGTAAAAAATGTTATACAAATATGGTAGAAATTAGGAAAATACTTAGAGAAGGTGAATTGGTATTTTAAAATTTCTAAATAATTATGTGAACAATTTAACAAATCAAATTCCTTATTATGTGAGATAAAATACAAATTTTTTTTACACTATTATATAACCAGATATATGAAAATATTTATACTTTAATAATATAGAGAATTCCAATTTGTAACAGTTAAATATTTGCACCAACAAAACATGAAGGATAAAAGAAAAAGATTAAAATTATCAAACTAGTCAAAATCATAGAGAGAATATAATGTTTTTTAAAATATTATGTTCTTGTAAATTACGACGATTAAAAAAATATATATATATATATAATATATATATATATATATATATATATAATATAAAGGAAATTATTACCATCACTAAATAAGCTCGGCCTAAAAACTCAGACTCACCCTACTTATATAACTCTATAAAAAAAATATTTACTCATGCAAAATTACTATCGTTGCAATGTAGTTGTTATAAGTAAAATAAGCTATTACAAATGACCAAATAACATCTATAAATATATTCAAAACATCCGCTAAAATGAAGTCAACCTCCTTTAAAATCATCGTTCTCATGAATTCCCCTTCAATTCTCCATGTATTCACTCTAAACATGTCAATTTTCCTTAACTAAAATCTAAAAAATTAAGTGATTGTCTCCCAAAATAAATAAAAAATAATATTTTGAAAAATTCCGTAAGTTCTTTTCGTTCTCATGGTGGGAAAGGTTTCCTCTCTTATGATGTCTTGCACAAATGTATCCCATTCCAAGGAAAATCATCTCACAACATTTCACATAATGAGGAAAATCCTTTCGGTGTACCATACTTTGACAAAAATTTTCTCTTCCTGCAATATTACATTACGAAAAAAATGGTTTCAAAAATATATGTGACACAAGTATGGCATGATGCATCATCCTATGACATGAGGTATTATGCACTTCAATAAAAATCTTTTAGTTGCAATATATTACTACTGGTTACAAATATTTGCGCTCCAATGTAAGTTAGTAAAAATATTACTCGTGCAATATACTTAGATGAAGTCCAAAAGATCAAGGAATTTTGATTTTTCTCCAAGATTATAGGAATTTTAAAATTTAGAGGATCAAAAGATAACGCATAAATTATTGAGAACTTTGGAAATGAGTATTCTAGTGAATTTTGAATTTTTTCAAAGATTAAAAAATTTTCAAAAATTTAGAGGATAAAAAAGATAATGCATAAATTATTGAGAACTTTGGAAATGAGTATCTTAGTTTTCAAGAAAAGATTTTGTCTAACTCAGGGAAAATTTTAACGATGAAAATTTGTCTTAAAGTTTAGAAACCTTGGTGAATCTTACTAGTCCCAAAATTGAAAATTATAAAATGATTGTTGATATCTTTGTAAAAAATGCAAATTTCCAATATTTTTATATATAGTCTTTATACGATTTCGACAATTTTTAAGGTAAAATAATTTTATACTATAAAATTTGAGCAAATCAATTTTAACAAAAAATGGAAATTGGTGAATCAATTTTTTGGAAAAAACATGGAAAATTAGCCCACTTGCCAATATTAGCCCCTAAAATTTTCTAACTGTTCCAAAACCTAGCTTTCATAGTTTGTATTATTTTTATCTTTACTATTTTATTTGTTTATTCTTCTACATTTTCTTACTTTACTTGAAAAGTGAAGATTTTTCTAAGTAAAGGAGTATTTCCAATGAAATGATGTGCCCAATAGAGTTACAAATATAAACATATTCAACTTTCAAAGATATGTTTTGATAAATACCTAAATACAAGGAATCAACTACTCTAGTTGATATAGTTCCAAGAGATGGTGAATGCTGGAGGAATTTTGTGCGATAACAATCATTTGGAACCAAGTTTCAATGTGACACACACACACACACACATATATATATCCTTGGCTCTAGTTCATTAGCAATTGTTTGCATATCCTCCTTTGTCATGCCATGCATATATTATAAGGTTTGTTGATTTCTCTCTTGAATGCATAAAGGATATAATGATAGGCATGAAAGAAATTCCTTGATATCAGTTTCTAGTGTCTTCTCTCTATTTATTGTCTCCCATGACTTTCTAGTCTCTTTTATACATTAGCAAGGATGATCAAAGAAATATTCTACGTCTTTTTCTTGATGTTGCTTATGATCTTCTAGACCTTCTCCTTGAGTTTTCTCTTAAAATATTTTCTCTTCTCATAATCCTTGATATGCATATATGATTCTAATTTTAGTTAGCATTTTTTTTTCTTGAGATGCATGTATGCTTTTGATTTTGATAAGGATTTGAGAGATTTCTTGGAGTAACATTTCCTCCTTTTTCTCAACAAACCTTTTATTTTCTTTCTTCTGATATATGATAGGTCTTGTTACCACATAGATTAGTGAATGGGGGAATTTAAGAAGAAAAGAAAATTTCCTTATAGAAATAAATTAAATTTGTTGAAAGAAAATAATTTCAAAACCCATCATGTACTTAGACATCGAATTCTACTAAGATCCCACTTTCACCATGTTATATGTTTTTCATGAGAGTCTCTTTAATTCATTAATGAAAATCCTACAAAAAATAAAGAAGAAGAAAAAAATTATCAAAACCCTAATCCCTTTAGTATCTCCCTAAAAATTGTGCTAAATATGTCATTCATTTTGATTCCTCAAATTTCAAACATTAAATTATCAACAAGGAGTTCATAAACTAAGAGATGGTACACCATATGTGTAAATTTTAGGGCATCAATAATATTTCTAACGCACCACTTCAGAATGGAAGTAAAACTAAGAAACAAGTAAAGCAAGGTTACATGTAACTTGCTCACAAGATGGAAAGCTTAGGGATGGCTTTGTGAAGGCCCAAAAGACAATCTTCCACCAAATTCTAGACTTAATGTTCCTGTCTCATTTACAAATGAATGCTTTAACCCTATATTCAATAAAACATAGTCCACCACAACTTTAATCAAAAGAGATTTTTTGGGAATAAAACCTAAGATATGTCTTCCATTTGTGGAATCAATACAAATCCTTCTTAGAATATGTTGCATTTTTTTACATTGAATGAATATACGGTTCATGCAATCAAGGAAAAGTTACAATGCATATTAGGCCCTTCAAGAAGTTGTCTCTTTTTACTAATCAACAACGTCAGTGTGAGGAAAGTGGAAGAAACATATGAAATGTTGTGATCATTGGGGTTGCACACAAAACCCTTTCTTAATTGGTTACAAGTCTTTCACATTGGTTGATCCAGGTGCTCATGCAACCAAGAGGGTTGTAACATGCATCACTTCCCTTCAATGGTCACTTACACTTATGCAATAACATAATTGTAAGTATGAAAATATTCAATAATGAGAGTAATAAATGTTGGATTCAAGGGAAGAAAACCATATTTTAGTTATGACTCCATAGAAGGAGATGCACTACAATATGTCTAATGCAAAAACTAACTATGGTATTCTACACTATAGAGAGGAACAAAACATGGCAGTGTAGGCTGAGTTGGTGGCCCCTCCAAACCAAATCCATGCTACCTAAGAAGATACATAATCAAATTGATTCACACCACCAATGATATCAAGCACTAGCATTAGGAGTTTGCCATTAGACATAAATCTAAAAAATACATAATGAAACAAACAACTCTAATGATCAATTGTTCAATAGTATTCACATTACAAAGATGAGTAAATATTTGGAAACTTAGCTACTCTTTACAACCTCCTTCCTCTATTCTCTATCCATACATTTATATAGAGGAGAAATTGGGTAGATTGAAACCAATTCCCTCAATTTTGAACTGTCAAACTATGAATAGATTACAAATATTGCCTTTATTTATTTTTGGTGTATATTGGTTGGAGAAATAACTTAAGATATTATTAAGATGATTTTACTAACATACAACCATTAAAAAGCAACATAATTTAGTTCCTTTGTTAACTAAACATTATATTTAGGATGTGCCTTGGAAACAACGACAACAAGAAAAATCCATTTCAAATAACGATGTGTATCACCAAATCCATGCATTTTATGGGGAATATGCTCATGATTCACCTAGTTTGCTCATTGTGCACAAAATCCATTTTGCGAAATTCCAAAATTCGTCGTCATTGCTCTAGAAAATATTAGAGGAAATTTCAGCCTAAAAATGCCAATGAAATTTCCACGTAATTTCCATGTCATATATGTAAACCAATCAAAATAATTGAAATTTAAAAAGAGGTACATGTAAATATTTCATAAGGAAAAGAAGAAAAATGTTAATTTTTTTTTTAATTGTATTTTTGGCTTATCTCCTTATAGGTTTACTCAAATCAAGGTGTAGATGTGTGTAGTATGTGGAATTAAATTCCCAATCCAATGAGTACCCATTATACATACTTTTGAGAAGGCTGACATTGATAAAAATCCAAGGTATATTAAAAATGTGTGCTCAACATGTTTTTTAATGTATCTTCAATTTTTATCAATGCGGGTCTTTTGAAAAGTATGCATAATGGGTATTTGTTGTATGCGGGATTTAATTTTGCATCGAATGAGTGTCTACACTTGAAATACCTATAAACATATAAGGAGATAAGCTAAAAATACAACTAAAAAAATGTTTTTTTATTCCCTCTAAAATTCATAACTTTTATTTTATTATTTTAACTGTTATTTTATTATTTTTCCTTAGGGGCCACTTTTAGGTTGAATTTTCCTCTAATGTGCATATGAAGTTTGTTACTCACTTTTACTTGACACAATTAATCATGAGCTAAGGGTTTGTGGGATCGACTTGGGTACGAGATACATAACATAGATACATGTCAATGGCACTAGGAATAAAATCCATGTTCTGTAGTTTCTCCTGGAGTTGTGTAGATATGCCAACCTTGGAGGTCGGTTGTAGTAATAACACAACAACTAGAAGAATTGAACTAAGCATAATTGTCATTAGTAAAACCAATCATAATCCCTTATAATTCATTAAAAATAAAGGAAATAAATGACAATTAACTACTTTAACACTGGTAAGCTTGTCACAACATGTTCACGAAGGAACATGCTAACAATGGTAATGAACATTTGAAGAAATGAGGTAAAATGATCAAAAAGGGTGTTTTGAATGGTGAAAAACTATGACAAAATGGAAACTCAACACCTCTTGCACATAAGAAAGAAGTGAGGAGAAGAAATAAATTTGGGGCTTCACACTTCCTTAATATGAGTATCATGGAACAAATGAGCCTCCATCCTTATGAAAAAGATGGGGTTTTCAAGACAAGACACCGAGCAAGAAGACCAAATAGTAAATATTTTACCTTGTCTAAGTGAAAAAAATTGCCCAAGAGTCTTAGTGTGTTTCCAACAACCACAAGTGGATTAGCATTCAAATATTCAAGAAGTAATTTAGTTATGCATACTCAATTTAAGATTGAAGATAACAATTACATGATTATATAAATTCATATTCATATAAAAACAAGCTAATGTGTTCATTCCTATAACCCAAATTGACACCATTCTTGATTATGGTATAATTAAAGGAAACATTTAAATATTAAGTTGATTATGGTTATGTGGATCTCATTCTAAGAAAATAACATAAAGTAATATAAATACTTCTGCGTGAGGTGTCCCAATCAAGCACATTATTGCAACAATTGCATTGATTTTATGACATTATGTACTCTTATATTTGGATATAAGTCTAACATCTAAGCACAGTTGTACATGCCAAAAAATAAAATATAGTTATAAGTACTTCGTAGTTATATTTACCAAATATTTTCTCATTGTCAAATTATATACATGATAAATGAGAATATAAGAAATATTTTATACCAATCTCATTATTACCCTTAATAAGAACCTCTATTGGTTGACAATATGTATTCATGTAATGAGAGCATTAAAGAAAATCAATTGAAATCAAAATAGAATGACCAACCTAGCTAAATCAAATGCTCAATTTAGAGTAAACGTAATTTGATGTTTGTACTCCTAGTGATCTTAAACTATCTTAGGATGGATTTTAGTGAGATGCTTCAAGAAATACAATATGGTAAACTAAATTATGTGTTAGGGATGATCACAATAATAGTATGAATCCTCTCCAAAAGTTGAGGTGGCTAAAGGTTGGGGGTTACTAAGTGCATTGTTAAGAGCAGGACTCACTCACAATGGGATATACATGACCCTTCCTTGATCTTGAACAGAGAAAATACCAATTTGTGGACTTCATCAATATCAAAATAATTGCCATGGAGATCTATAATAAGTTACTTTACCCATAATGTGAAAAGAAATTATAAGGAACATTACTATTATTATATGGAGGTTTATCAAATAAAACAAACTACATATCCATCCAATGGTATGGTATTTCCTTGTTAGAATGTGCACCATTTCATGCAAAGACATATCTTTTATACATTAGGGGTTGGATATTTTTACGGTTAATAAACAATGGAACAAACATATCTTTGATTACATGGGAAGTTTTAACTGTTTCCTTGCTAACTTTAGCTTATTGGTACTCTCTCATCCTGCCTATATTTGGATTAGACAACATGGCCATGGGAATGGTTAATTGAACCAACAATGCTATCAAGTAAAATGGCCAATGAAATATGAGATGGCTCTATCTAAGTCCATCTAAGCATTAATGGACTTCTATGTATGGGTCTCACAAGGGTTTACGGTTTGTATTTTTATCATGGTTTTTCTCCATGTTAGTAGAATAAAATATGCATTTAAATAATATCTTTTTTGCTGGAAGCAAGAGTCAAGCCTTCTATATCATTAAAAGAGAAAATAAATTACATAAAGTACAAAGCCCACGAGGGCCTGAGGGCCATGGGAAACACCCTGTACGCCCAAAAACCAAGCCCTAACAACAAAACTTTAGACCAACCTAACCTTTTAAAAACGGGTCCTAAACAAAAAGGAAACGGGTTCTAAAAGGATATCGGGTTGTATTACTCATCCCACCTTGAGACAATGATTCCCGCCATACTCGAGACAATGATTCTCGCCAAGGGTCTATTACTTATCCCACCTTTCCTCTTTAATCTCAACCATTCAATCTTCTCACTAGATCCGACGGCCAAGGAGAAAATCACAAAACCAAGCAGCGTGGCGCTTAACCCACAAACCCACCGACCAGCACGCTTATTCCAGACCATTAATCCCCCATGAAAAATCGAATAGTTAAGAATCATATTACATGGGTCAAGTGGACCGAACAATAATGCGTGATGAGGGAATAATTCATTTCCTCTCCTTCGCCACATGTCAATATATGTATGGAATCGCTCTCAAAATTCGAAAATCGTTTTCCATCTAGAACTCTTGTGATACACCATAAACCGCTTCGAGGGTGGTAGGTTGTCCATTGATAGAGAACCTAAGTTATTCATCCCACTGATAAGACCCAGATTTTACCCCTTCTCCCTAATCCGACCATGCAGATCCTCCTGCCAACATTTCCTGCACATTTTTCCTCTATGGCATATGTCACCGAAATTATCTGGGATGTGAAGACCAACAGTGAGATGCCGTCTGCAAGGCCCAGACTGAGAGATCAGTCTAGAAACAAAATGAAACCTAATCATCTGGCACTAGCTTCCATAGATCTGAATTTATCCATCCTTTGATCATCCTCAACTTGATCATGACACAATGTCTTTAATCTACTATGAGGCATATCTTGCCACTCCATTTTAACCTTACCCTCTGAACAAAATACTCCTTGGTTGGCCAGAATATCCACCAATTTATTGGCCAATCTTTGTACATGATTAAATCTAACTGTGTGGAGGAACTAGAGGTGTTTCTGAATCCTTTGAAAGTCCTGGACTAGCTTCTAGTTCTTGGAGACTTTTTCCGACGCTGAGCCATGGCTGATTCTCCTGACCAAGTTAATAATTAGCTCAAAATCCACTTCACCTATCACATTCTGGTGGTTATCCTACTTCAGAAAATTAAGACACTATTCCATAGCCATGAGTTCCACCATATTATTGGTGGCTCGTCCTAAATAGCAGTGAAAGATGACCATAATGTTGCCATTGTTGTCCCTCAACACCCCTCTAAAGCTGGCAGTTCTTGGGTTGTCTGTTGAAGCTCCGTCAATACTGAATTTAAAGAAATCCTATGGGGGAAGGTGCAAGATTTCCTGGTCGGTGACCATTTGAACAACCTTGCTATCACAGTCCTGAGGGATGAGCCCCTGTCATTCTAGCCGACAAAGAATTCTCAACTCAACCACTGAAGGAGGGTTCATAGGGGGATGCCAAATAGTAGTGCCAACCATTTCCTTTATCTGTTTTATTATCTGCTCAAATAGTTGATGGGGGTGACTTTTTTCATTCTTGAAGATTCTTTTATTCCTTTCTTTCCAGACATTCCATATTATAAAGCTTGGTAAAAGAGCCCAAGCCATATCTATAAATTCATTCTCTGAGAAGTTAGGTCTCCATTTGGTAAGTGTGTTGATAATACACCCTTGGTCTCTATTAGTCTGCTAGAATATGGCAGCAAACGAATCCCACAACCAGGAGGTAAAACTACAATTATTAAGAAGATGCTCCATAGTTTCCTCTTGTAAACAATAGAGATGGGATCTGGAAGGCCCTAGAACACCCCTCTTCCTGATGTTTTCCCAGGTCAAGATTTTCTTATGATAAACCAGCCGCAAGAAAAGCTTGATTTTCATCCAACCTTTATGCCTCCAAATGTTCATCCAAATTCTATCTGAAACCTAGGATTCCAGCCCAAGGAGTAAGCGTTTTGCCTCCTTAAGATTAAAGGAACCCTCATTATTGTTGCCCCATCTGAGTTGGTCCTGCCCTTCAATAACTAATATCCTCCTTTGCTCCACCAAATTCCTAAGCTCCTATGCTTTTTCTTTCAAAGGATTACCATCTCTATAATCCATGTGTCTCCAAGTTTTCCATTTTCCTACACTGATGGTATGATCCCAAAAATATTTTACCTTGATTCAACCTTTAAAGTTTGTCTCATTCTTGAGCTCCACAAAATCCTCTGTAAGTAGTATAGGCTCCTGTTGCCATTTATCTTCCAAATATAAGGCTATATTTCCTTCTCTGATTTCCCAGAAGATGTTTTGTTGAATTAGTCCTTTATTCTCCCAGACCTTGTTCTAAATGTGTGAGATTTTTATACTTCCAAACATTCTTATGTGATCATTATATTACCAAGATCTAGCATATTTTCCTTTCCAGATGCTAGCTCATTTTGCCTTTGGATATTTGACCCAGCGCCACCATAATTAAGCCCCTAAAGCTTTACTAAGAATCTCTGGATCATCCAGACCAAGTCGCCTATATATTTTGGGTTTGCAGCTTTTATCCTAGGCCACCAATGCCCATTTATTTCTTTCCTCCCCTTTACCCCAAAGAAAATCTCTTTGAATGGACCTGAAAAGTTGCAAGACACCTTTATGCGTTGGGATTGGTGATAGCATGAAGACTGGGATGCTTGAAGAGCAACTTTTGTGAGGACTAGCCTTCCAGCCAGGTTTAAATATCTTATAGTCCAATTCTTGATTTTGTCCTACGTCTCATTGATCATTGGTTCCCAAATGCCCTTGTGCAGAGGTTTATCAGTAAGTGGTACTCCCAAACATTTTGAAGGGAGGGTATCTCTTTGAAAGCCCAAAATTCTAGAAATATTCCTCTGAATGGCTACATTAGTATTAAAGAAAAAAAAATGATTTGGAAATATTAACTTCCATACCTGAAGCCATTGCAAAGTCACCTAGGATTTGTTTATATGTGAGAGGTTCTTTGACCGAGGGGATTCCCTGCAGCATGGTATCATCCACAAATTGTTGATGAGTCAAGGCCTATCCATCCTTAGATAGTTGGAGACCCTTAATCTGACCTATTTATTTTGCATGCCTGATAGAACTACCCAATCCTTCCATCATGAGGATGAAGAGAAAGGGAGAGAGTGGGTCTCCTTGTTTGAGGCCACTTGAGGGAAAAAAAAATCTCTGAGGGAGAGCCATTTAGCAGAATTGAGAAGCTAGCAGAAGTAACCAGGGCCATGATCCATCTAACCCAGTTATGATCAAACCCAAATGCAATAAGAAATTTCCTAATGTAGGCCCAATTTAGCTTTTCATAAGCTTTTCCTATATCCAGTTGCATAATCATACCTGGCTTCCTATTGTTGGCCAGCGAGTGCACCACTTCATGAGCTTGAATGATATTATCAAGAATTTGTCTACCTTCCACATACCCTGATTGTTATGTCGAAACTAGAGTAGGAAGGAGAGGTTTGAGTCTGTTGGCCACCACCTTAGAAATAATTTTATAAACCACATTTCACAAAGCAATGAGTCTAAACCTATCAGGAGTTTGAGCCAAGTCTTGTTTTGGGATCAGGGACACAAAGGAGGTATTGAGATCCTTCAAAACGGTCTCATTCCTCCTAGAATCTTCTAATAAATTCACAATATCTTGTTTGACAATACTCCAACAGGCTTTGAAAAAGTCCACATTAAAGCCATCAGGGCCTGGTGCCTTGCCATTCTACATTTCCTTAAGGACCTCACTAACCTCCTCTTTAGTCACTAGAATCTTAAGGTTAAAATTGTCCTCTCTAGAGACTAGCCTAGGTATATGTCTTGTAAGATCCCTGATGTACTAATTACGATCCGAATTGGGTTCCTTTGCTATATCGCTAAAGTTTCGAAATAGCACAGCTTCTATTTCTTCATGAGAATTGATAAACTTGCCATCCTTGTCCTTGACCAAGGAGATCTTGTTATGGGCTCTATTCTCAATTGTGGATCTATGGAAAAATCTAGTATTCCTCTCACCTTCTTTTAGCCATTGAACTCGAGACTTTTGTCTCCAAAATATATCTTCTTGTTTGCATAAATTCTCCCAGTTTTGCTGGTACTTGGAGACCTGGTCACTTTTGTCTTTGTCAAAGCCATCCATGATAAGGGCTTGATTGAGTTCCTACATTTTACCTTCAATAGATTTTTTAGCTTTAAAAATATTGTTGAATTCATTTCTATTCCAGTCCTTGAGTCTAAGCTTGATGTGTCTTAGTCTTTTTTGAAGAAAGAAAATTCTTGAGCCCTGAATGTTCAAATCTTCTGACCACCAGGTTGCTATGTTGTTGATAAAATCTGGGTGGGAGAGCCATATGTTCTCAAATCTGAAAGGTCTGTTTCTGGGGGTTCCAATGCCCTGCATCTCTAGCTGAATCGGCCAGTGGTCTGAGCCTCCGAAAGGGAGAACTCTTTCTATCATTTCCTTGTTTATGAGCATAAGGTCCTCTGAGATGATGAATATATCTAGTTTAGAGGCCACCTGAGACTCACCTCCTCTTTTGTTGTTCCAGGTAAAGAGACCATTACTTGTTACAATGTCCACTAACTTCATATTATCTATGAACATTGGAAAAGCTAAAGAAGGAAATTCAGGGGAGGGTTTACCTTCCATTTATCCAAGGGGTTACCGATAAGATTGCAAAAATTTTAAAGGAGAAGAACATAGACACTCAATTTACAACATGTGGAACGATAAGGCAGATGATGAGGTCAGTTAAGGATAACATTGACCGTCAACAACTCAAGGGAGTGTACAAGATTGATTGCTCATGTGGTAGAAGTTATATTGGGGAAACAGGTCGGTCTCTTAGAACAAGACTAAAAGAGCACGCAGCTGACATAAAGAATGAAAGATCCCGTACATCATCCCTTACAGAGCACTCATCCAAGACCAAACACCATATGTGCTTGGAAGATGCCAAGGTAATTGCAAGAGAGGACAATTACCATAAAAGAAAAATCAGGGAAGCCATTGAAATTATGAAATTTCCGCGGAACCTCAACAGGGACAATGGAAGTGAAATCAGTGGGAACTGGCTTCCCTTGATCAGACAAATAAAACCCCGGGAACCCTTGGAAGCATAAAGGTTTGGTCATTAATTTTCTAATTAATTAATTAATTAATGCAAATTAATTAATTTAATTTAATTTAATTAAGTATATCAATAAATTAAATTATAAGTTAACAAAAATAAAAATATAATAAAAAAATAAATAAAACAAAGCTAAAAATGGTTAAATCAATTAGGTTTCAAAAATTAAATTATTTTAATCATTATATTAAAAAGAGGGAGAAATATAAAATTAATATTAATAAAATTAATTATAAACCAACAATTGAAATTAATTAATTTAATATAAACTTTTAGTTAGATTTTAATTAATTACCAGAACTATTTTAAAATAAATAACATAAATAAAATAAAAATAGCTTTTAGTTAAAAATAAAAATAGCTTTAATTATAAATAAATTATAAATTATAAATAAATTAAATTTATAAATAAATTGAGTTAATTAATTAATTAATTATTAATTGACCATTAATTAATTATATAATTAACTAATTAATCTTAGAGAATCTATGAAAATTTATAGGTGGATTAATAAATAATTTATAATTATATTAATAATTAATATAAATAATAAAAATAAAAAAAATAAAATCTTTATTAATCAAAAAAATATTATAAACTAACTTATATTAATCAAATAAATTAGAGTTATTAATGATCAATTAATAATTATTATCAAAATAAAAATTAAAAATCATGTGTCGGCCCTTAAAAATTAGGGTTTTTTGGTTTATTTATACCAAGGCGCATGTCTCTTTCTCTCAATAAATCTTTCATTCATTTTCTATCTATCTGATTTGTCCTGATGATGGACCCCTTTGGGGTTTGAAATGTCGACAGAATGAACTTGAAACTGTGGATAATCCGGAACATGAAGCTACAAATAACTTCCACAGAGGCTTAAAATCCAACAAGCTAAAGAATCTTTACCTGCAATTCTGGTTCCCCCTTTTTTCTCCAAAAGTGACTTGATCATATTGAAATCACCCCCCAAAATCCATGGTAATCCTACATGTCTATCTCTGAGATCCTCCAGAGAGTTTAGAAACCTAAGTTTTTCATCCAATCTTTGAGGAACATAAACATTCGTTAACAGGTAGGTTTCCTTGTCTCCCACCGGCTGAATTACCAAAGATAAATAGTTTCTGGATGCCTCAGGATCTATTATGCCAATTTTTTGGGGATTCCAAAGAGTGAGAATACCTCCTGCAGTATTCTCTGCTTTAACTTCCAGAAACTCAAATCTGTTGAGCCATTTGCTATGGATTTGTTTTATTTTTTGAATGGAACATTTGGTCTCCTGGATGAAGATCACATTCGGAGCTATTTGTTTCATTCTATTACTTAGTACTCTTCGTTTTCTTTTACTACCTAGATGCCTGATATTCCAAGAAGTAAACTTCATGATTAAAGACTTGTGAAGGAGTAGTTGGATAGGTCTTTCATCTTACCTGAATCTATCATTAGCTTTCGACATTCCATCAATAGCTCATTCTGCCTCTTTTCTTTCCTGGGTTTCTAGGTGCTAATCCTGGTGTGGTTTTCATCGTTTTCACACCTTTTCTACCCTGTCTTTCCTTATTTCTTTGCCCCTGCATTCCTTTGTTCTGGGTTTTCCATAAAAACAACTACTGAACTCTACTAAACTCCTCTGGAGGTAACGAATCCACACCTTCCCTGGTTCCTTGATCTAGGAAACCTTCCAGATCTAGGTTCTCTTTCTAAATTATTTCTTGTAGTTCATGGTCCTCCATTTGCATCTCACTCTGAGTCATATCCTGGTCCATTTCTAGATCAGCTTCATTCATCATGGTTTCTTTTTGTTTGATATTATCATGTACTTGATCTTTATCATCTTTTGTCCCCTCCTCCATTGGCTTTCCTTCTTTTGTCTAATCTACTTTTGTGATCCCTTCTTCCTCTTTGAGAACTTGGAACCTATTTTGACTGGTTTGTTGCCCTCCTGATTTTTGTGTGTTTGGCCCCCTTTTGCTTCTTTTTTCTTTATGTGCCACTTTTTGAAAGCTTTCAGTATCTTTTATAGTGTTAGCTTTGTTCCTATTCTCTATTTTACTGAGAGAGCAGTCTCTAATTACATGCCCATGCTCATGGCGTTTGCGACATCTGAAGGGAATATGTTCATAATCTATTGTTTGAACCCATTCTTCATCATAAACTTCCAGGATTACTTCATCTGGTAGAGCTCCAGAGAGATCCATCTCCACACATATTCTAGCAAAGGAAGTATATTTTCCTCTTCTAGTGGCCTCAGAAGCTTTGACAAAATGTCCTAACTTATTTCCTTTGGCAGATAAGGATTCCATTTGCCAGTAATCAAGAGGTAGAGAATAGAGTCTTACCCAAACCGGGACTGACTTGAAAGTCTCATGTTCCAGAACAAAATTCACCATCCAAGGTCGCATATAAAGTCCTCCTACAACATAAAAGTAGGGTCCTCCTTCAAACACTCTGTCCTTTATCTTCAATGTTTGCAAATACCACAATAAAGAAACTCTTTGACCCAAGATGTAGGTCAATGCTTCCTTTTGGTTTCGAGTGATATTTAATCCATGTTTGTAAATATTTTTCAGTGGGCCATAAACCCATGAATTTGCAAATGATTACATAAGTTTGCATGTGTTCCCTATGCACCTACAGTGCAGGATCATTTAAAACAACTCTAGGTATGATCATAGCTTTATGTTTACATGGTCCCTTTTGTCCTTTGTCTTTAGTTCCCTGTTCCTTGTTGTCTTCCTCATTTTCCTTAGTGTTGTTATTCTCCATTGATTTAGTGTCTTCTTGTTCCTCTTCACTGTTTCTCTTCCTTCCTTCTGAAGAACCTCTATCATTCTCCATTGGATTTTTACCCCTGCTGGCCACAGCTTGCTTGTAGGAGGGAGTGGAGCCCCCTCCTTTGTGGCCCTCCATAGAGTGCGAACTCTACAAAAATCTGGAGCCCTAACAAATCACCCTGCACAGCTTTTCATGTCTCCTCCCCTGAATCCTCCTCACCAAGACCTCATGCATTTAAATAATATCAATTGAGAAAAAAAAATCTATAAATTAACAAATATAAATATGATATTTTTAAGAAAATATATTTGGAAATGGCACATCCTCTATAAAAAGCATAGAGTTCCGATCATGGCAATCTTCCTCTTACTTGTCATCACCAATATTGGGCTATAGCAATGGCCTACTCAACTTAGGAAAATAAATAGAAGGAAAGCATAATGTGTTGACGAATACTTAGTGAAAATGGATTAATGAGTTTTTTAATTATCTCTTTTAACTGTGGTGAGAATATTGTAACGAATCAAAATCTATATCTAGATTGCAGTCGGTAAAATAGGTCAGTATAATGAAAATCCTTTGAGGAAAGCTATACTTGTAATCTCGTGATGGTATTTATGCGCAATATCTATTAACATTTTTTACTACCCTAAAGGACACAACATCTTTGGAGTTGTATATTCTCCAAAAGACCAGTAGATACAAAAAAAATTTACATTGCATAGGAGACCCATTTTTAAGGAATAGTTTCAAGGGAAGGAATATCATTTCTCATTACGATTCTTGTGTCCAATTTTACATCTTTATTGGTGAGACCATCTGTAACAAAATTGTTCATTCTCAAAACATGAAAGAATATAATAGTAGAAAAGGCTAATTTTAGATTCTTGACTCGATCCAAACTTATTTACAACTTGCAATCGTTAGGAAAAGATCCATGAACAAGGTGATGGATAGTCACAACTTAGAATCTCACAAAACCACCAAAACTTTGACGTTTGCTTCTTTGACTAGAAAACGGCCTTGTAATAATCCATACGCCTCTACCACAAAAATGCATCTACCATATTATTTACACAATTTTCTAACCCCTAAATATACTCAATTTCAATTTTTTCATAAAACTTGAGAATAACCCTTCGCATTCCTATACCCCATTTTATTATTATTATTAAACATGATAATGCACATACATTTTTAATATAAACATACTTTAAAAACATGACATTTTTAATGTATGTGCAATACTTCATTTATAAAACCATTATAAAACATAATTTTCATTGGAAAAATATCTAAACACTAATGTGCACATTCATAAATTGCAAATGCATTTTTAGAGCTCACAATAGATGCACAAAGAATACATAGTTGTGTTGGAATAAAAAAGGAACAAACTTTGTGTACACACTCATAATTGTTTATTAATCTTTTTAAATTGATAAAACATACCTTTTTCTTATTTATTTTCTTTATCCTCATGACCATATTTGTTAAAAAAAATTAAAATAAACATTAGAAAAAAGAAATATCACAATTATTCGATTATCATATTTTCAACATTTTACTCTCTACTTTTTCTATTTCAAAAAATTCTCAAATGTCAAGCACATATTACAACTTAACTAAACAAATAAGTAAGAAAACACAAATATTGAAGACATTCAGAGAGGATAGTGATTTTTTTAATAGTAGTTTACTTTTATTTTTATGGAAAGTAGATTATTTTTATTTCTTAAAACAATTAAATATTTTATTAAGCTGAGAAGAACTTGAGATGTTGTAATGTACTATTTCATAAACATTTGATAATTAAATTTAAAACAAAAAAAAAAAAATAACTTAATAATTGAATTTATTAAAATATTTTAACTCATAAAGGGTATCTAAAAAATAAAAGTTATATAAATAATATAATTATTAATATTAAATATAGTAGATCTATCTTAATTTGTCTACCAAAGTTCGAGAAAGATCAAAATTCTTGAAGTGAAAATCACTTTTGAAGTGAAAAAAAATTGGTTGCTCATAATAGTAGATCCAAAAATTAAAAAAAATCTAAATGGTTATATATATTATATATAATATATATATAAATAAATAATATATTATATATATATACATAAATATACATATACTATACATATACATATACATATAATATATATATACATTATATATAAATATATATTATATATATATATTATATATTAACACACACACACACATTAAAATTAAATATATAAAATCTATGAACATTAATATAAAAAATTATAGTATTATATTTAATACTATAAATTCTACCTCGGATGCGGGTGGTAGATGAGAATTCAATGCAGGTATGTCGCCGTCCTGGCAGGTGGCCGAGCCACACAGTAATCTGTGCTTTCTCCAGTGGGAATTTAAGGCAGGTCTTTGCCCCTCACTCGACATCATTAACCCATTGTGCAGATCGAGACATCCCCTACAAGCATAAAAATATGAAGCCAAGCCCTCTGCAATTCTCCATTCGGCCTCTGAATTGCTATTGCCACCATGCCACTGCTGAGACAAGTTTTCACACTGTAACAGGTAAGCATTGCAGACTTCTCTGTTGCGTTGACCTAGGCAATGGTCAACACTTCTCCTAGTCTACTCATTGCACCCTGCAAATTGAGGTCTCAGCCCCTGACATAGGCCCGGACTTGACTCCCCCTGCTCTTCACAGTTTCTCCTCTGCTGCGCTCACCATGCTCCGTGAAACTTTGGCTCCCTTCTCGCTGCAGCATCCCACTCAGAGAAACATGCGGCAACGCCATCGCATGAGATGTAGGTGAGGTAGTAGCCGTGGTAGTGCCATCTGCCACCCTCTACTGCCTCCCTCAACTTTGACTTCCCCTTCAGCCTCCCAACGCTTCCTCTTCCCGCTTCCCTCTTCCCGCTTCCATGGCAGATATCTAGAAACACGTAGCAGAAGAGGACAAGCTCGCCACTGTGAGGTTCAATGGATAGGTGGAGTCACCCAGCTTACGAATCCCACTGCTAATACCCAGTTTGCTGAATTCCGATTTCAATGCTCCATGGACAGACCATTAATCATTGCCACTGTCTCAGTGGACTTTAGGGAGGTAGCGAGCTCGTGCATTGATCCAGACCACAGCTCTGAGAAGAACCAGGTCCCTCCACTGCATGACAATGTTCAGGGGGAGTTGAGCTCAAGCCACCTGCAGAAATCCAAGGACTCTCCGCACATCAGCAGACAAAAGACATTGGAAGGCAATGCCACCAGCAAAGCCAAAGGCATTCAAATTGAAGACAGAGAGCCACAAGACACCATGGGTGGCAGGCAGGCAAAGGATACTAATTCACGCGAGTATGGGTGGTGTCCGATCGTGGAAGAGAAGCCACCATCCTAAGACACCTA
The DNA here is from genome assembly GCA_000404065.3 of Pinus taeda. Taxonomy (NCBI): domain Eukaryota; kingdom Viridiplantae; phylum Streptophyta; class Pinopsida; order Pinales; family Pinaceae; genus Pinus; species Pinus taeda. Next base: position 71,838 of record APFE031100600.1, read on the forward strand.
GCAATTGCATGCCTCGGGTCACGTGTCAAGCTCCATCTCTTAAGCTTTTGTTTTTTGTCTTTTTATAGAGGTCAATTATGGAAGTTTTTCTTGAATTTTACCATGGCAGTAAATTTTGAGTTCTGGAATTGTAGCCCCGGTGTGAGCAGAATGAACCTATCTTTATCTTATACTCGGACTGGTTTCCCAATCTAAAATAATCTCGATTTTCAGTTTTTTTTTTTAAATAATCGTATAGCTGACCTAGACCCGCAGAGACTAGAGCCTTACTATACATTATGTTATCATTAATGGACATAGTTAAAAAAAATATATATATTCTCTATTATTATAATTCTTTATCAATCTCCCATTTTAATATAAGTGGGTTTATCACACTTTTATATTCAATGTACAATAGCCACCGACACACCCATCAAAAAACACTTTTAACAATTTTAAGAGAAAGTCTTTGAACTATTTCCCATTATTAATTTTAATAGAATATATTATATTAAAATTATTTTAGGATTTTCAATAAAATATATTTATATTAAAAGTTATTTTAGTATTTTTTAATATATTTTTTAATTACACTAAATGAGTGTCTTTTTGAAATTGGTCAGATTAGACATCTATTTGTTTATTTTTTTCCCATAAAAGACATATATTCAAAATTTAATTAAAATGAAACGGGTAATATTATAAACAAGATGAGCTGCATGGCAGCAAGTCCCTGCCATGAGATCTCAGAACAGTCCAGCAAGCAAGTGTAAGTTAGGTTATCGTGTGAGCAATAAAGAGTAGTTACGGGAGCAAACGAGTGTTGGTGTTAAATATGCACTACACATTGGGTCTGGTTTAACCTTGTGATTGGCTTCAATAGCGGTCTAGATGGCCTATTGCATTCACCTTGAATTTTGGCAATAGGCATATAAATGAACATTGGTCGCCAATAGGTTTAGTAGGCGGGCGGTCCAGGTCCGCATTTCATCCATGCCAATAGCAGATCAGTGCAAGAAAAAGTATGAGGGAGAGCAACCTGCTTTTCTGCGTTGCGTTAGGGTTTTCTGAGACTGTCATGCTTTTGAGATCAACTGGTAAAGTCGATACTGAGACTGTCATGCCTTTGTTTCTACAGAAGGTTCGATACTGAGACTGATCATTAGGCTCATCCTATACATGTAGAAAAAAGGGTAATCAATACAAGGAGAAGGCTGGGTTTAGTTAGCAGTCAAAAGTATTAAATAAGTGATAAAAGACGATATTGGTATTGTTAAAAATAAAAACTAAAAAAATGTAGCTACAAGTCATTTGTTAAAGGTGATAAAAACGCAGCTACAATGCCCAATATTTAGTTAACGCATGGAGAAAGTGTGGAAAGGTAAGGCATGCGGTGGAAGAAAAGGCCAAACATTCTGGCATTTAGCGGGCTATATATATATTTAAATCGAAAACTAGATAGTTATATTTAGGCCGATAGGCCTTTCTTGAATCAGTTACCCTGGTAATTTTGTTTACGATTTTTACTTGCTTGTAACACCTGTACAATAGGTCTAATTCTATTCTATTCTCATGACATCTGTCGTTACACTAACTCCATTTTCGGAAATGCACATTCTGGGAGCGAGTTCCATGGCGATAGGTTCGCAAGGATATAGCCACAAAGAAGAAATTATTTGCTGGCTTACCTACAATATTTAGCCAAAAAATACCAAAGCATTACATCGCTTTCTTTTATGAGCCATACATCATCAGATGAGCGTATAGCTGAAAATCTGTTACATGGAGTACACGTCAAAATTCAACAGGTTTCAGTGTGCGATAAATTTTATTCATCACTAGCTCTAATCAACCATGGTAAATTACACAATTCCTCCGTAAAGCCACGCAAGCCACGTGCTTGTTTATCAACATTGCATGCAGATCTGCGAGTGAGGTTATGATGCAGTCAAAGGCTTCTGTTCTCAGTTTTGAAACCGGAACTTCGTCCACGGCCAGCACAGCCTCTGAATCCAGGGAGCTTTTCTTCAGCTCATACCAGTATTCCGAGCAAATTCTTTGCCCTTTCGCTCTATGCAGGGCTGCCTTTCGCAGGTTTGGCCTGCAAGTAGCAGTAACGTTAGCATCCAAGCCTGCCTTCTGTTCTTGGTAGCAAATGTTTAGTGGTGTTTGTTGTCTCTGGCTTTTGTTTGATCTCCGTTTGTTCTTTGTGTCTCTGAAGGTTTTATGAAAAATGGCCGGTTCTACAAGCCTGGATTTTGTGAGTATTGGCGGCTAAAGCCCTGTTGCCGGGATTGCCTTTGAAGTAGACGTGACGGCGCACACAACTGCAAAGTATTAAACCCATCGACTACTGATTATGATTTGCAGAAAATGGTGCTGAGGGTAGCAATTGGCGATGAGAAAAGCAAGAGAAAAGCTATGACCGTTGTTGCAGCTGTTCAAGGTAAACATCAATCTAGAATTCTCCATTGCAATTTCTTATTACAATGTATTGGGTTTCGAGAATTGATAAGATATTTGATTGCAGGAGTGGAGTCTGTTGCAGTGAGAAAAAGGCCGAGGGCGAGAAGAAATTAAAATACCCAGCAAGAATATCGTAGTCTACAAAAGCAAAAACAAGAAAAAAGCTATGTTCGTTAAGGACGAAGTTCATTTGTGTTTGTTGCTTACAGGATTTTCAAGGAATGCCCTTACCCTGACCACAGAGGGAGGGAAGAACTTAGCAAGAAATTACAACTTGTGCCTCGCCAGATAAAGCTGTGGTTCCAGAATCGGCGAAAGCAGATGAAAGTATGCAAAAAAAATTATAGGCATTACAGTTGCAACATTCTGCAAAAAATCACACTGAAATTCACCGAATTGTTGAAACTTTTTTCTTATTTCTATTTCGGTTCGCTGATCATGATCTTCTAATTCCTGGATTGGATTGGGCAGGCTCAACAAGAGCGTCACCATAATGCAGCCTTGAAGAACGATAACGAGAGACTTCGAAGGGAGAACCGGTCGCTTCGACACGCAATCACGAATTCTACGTGTTACAAGTGCGGAGTACGATCTGACATGCAACAATTGAGCCGTGAGAACACCTGATTAAAAGACGAGGTTGGTCTCCGCTGCCCTTCAAACTTAATTTAGCTTTGAGATAATAATATTGAACGGCATTTACGTAATGCAATCGGTGCATTTCATATTCGAAACCATTTCAAAAGTTCATGAAAACTAATTAGCTTTTTATTCAGTTTCGAAACTCTTATTTGTTGTCTTAGGGTACTGATATGAAGTTGAGGTGGGCTTTTTAAACTTAAATTTGCCATTTAGCCCTTTCCTTCCGTCGTAATTATTTGGTTTTCTTTCGGCTAAAATGACATTGATCCTGCTAGTGCACGGAATGGTAAGCAGGCAGAAAACTTTGGAGGCATTCAGAAATTGTGCAAAGCAGAGAAATTGTGCAAGTAAGGTAAGCTCAAAGAAGCCGACCTCAGGCGCCAGGTAAAGTTACCTTAATTCATTATATGTCAAAGTATTATTTAAGCTACTTTTGAAAGTAAGTAACCATGGACTGTTAGAAATCTCTTTCACTGTTAGTACAATAATATGTGGGTACATGAACAATAGAGTCTCTTGTCAGTCGCAAAAGAAAATGAATTCATAAATTAAAAATATATCGAGTTGCAGATTCGATGACGCATTAAAAAAAAAGGAATGATACGTTGACTGCATTTAAAATTAAAAAATTTAGTACAGACGTAATCCGAGACCCAAAACACACATGAACTGGCTGGAGTAGAAAATATTTTTTAATTTTACTAGTTTCTCCATATCGCCATGGGTTTCGACTGCCAGTTGCAGGCTTTATTATTTATTCACTCGGCCCTGCACAATGCCGCAAAGCTGCAATGAAAAGTTAATTGTATAACTCGAAGCTGAGTTTTGCTCGGTCTCCTTCTCCGGCAATCCGATAGCATCCAATGCGTTTCTCTGAAGCTGTCACCGACATTATTAAGAAAATGATGCTAATCAATATTTACATATTTTTACAAAGGTTTGTTCTCATCACTTATTGTGATCTGCCTATTGTAAGCTTGCTCACAAATTTTTTGTAGCCCATACAATTTACAAACAGGAAAATGCAAATATACAGAGTATTAAGCTGCAATATTTATTATCTAACATGCACCATAGATTGTTTGAGGAAAGGCGAACAAGATAATACCTATCAACGTTGCATTTGTGCAGGAGTTGTGCAGGAGTTGACCAGATCTTGACTCTGTCGAACGTCGTCTGACTACCTAGACCTGAAAACACAGCAACATCAATGAAACTGCAGAAGGCACAAGCACAAGTAAAAGCAGAGTAACTGGGAAGAAAAATGGAATAGATAAATACCAGAAGTGTTGTATTTTGGGTCGCTGTCCTCGTTTTTATGGCGTAGAATCAGAACATGCATGCAGACACATGGCAACAAGTGGCAGCAACTTAAGCATAGAACCTAACCTACGCCATAACATTCCCCGTAAAATGTTAACATTATATGTTAAAGAACTAATGCTATCTTTGCAATAGCATTACTTCAGGCGGGCGACACTGTGTTAAATTATTCCTAACTTTTCAGATGGTTATTCCTAACTTTTCAGATGCTATACCTCGTACTGAGGCCAAATAAGATGAAGATCGCTGTGATTGGTTAAAAGCACCTGGAAACATAAAATATGGCATCGGTTAATGTGAGATATCGTGGAACTTTGGTTTAAGTCTAAAGAATTTTATTGATTACCGGGCCAAACTAATGCCCACCGACCAAAACTGATTGCTATAGTCCCTGCCAGGCCCGGAGGGCAGGGACTAATAACAGGTCGTACACATGAAACGTGCATAACGAAAAATATGGTTGCACGGATGGGGGAATATGTTTATTAGGAAAAGAATGAATAGTGCAGAGAAGTGAAGGAATGTGAAACGTTGATGTGGTGGATCGTGATAGAGAAACGTGGGTAAGCAAAACCCTAGATGTTGTCTGGTTAGGATCAATAGGACTTAAGTAACAGAGAGGCAGAATTTACCTCCTTCTATAACGATGGATGAATTAACGAATATTTAAGCGAAAAAACATTATTAGTTTTAGCATTTAGTGATTTTAGAGACATTTTAATTTTATTTTTTTTTTAATATATCGTTTTGTTAATTTAAATTAAAAATATATTAATATTTAATTAAATTAATATATTTTTTAAAATATATATTTTATTTTGTTATAGGATGATAAATTTAACAAAATTTTTATTAATTTTAAAAATTAAAAATTTAATTATTTATGAGTTTTTTAATTTTAATTTAATTATTAATAATTATTAGGTGGATGGTATGGATTTAATCTCTATGAAATATTTTATAATTTTCATACTAGTAAACTGAAATCGATGATTGAGATTTATCTCCAAAATAGTTATGTCATTTTTACTCTTTTAATTCAATTAATTAATTAATTAAAAAATGTATGAACCATTGTCATATGAAATGAGTTATGGTTTTTTGGGCATCTAGTATTGATAAGCCATAGTAATGACCCATAATATTCTAACAAAACTTATTTACAAATTAAGAATCTCCTAGGACAAATTTCTATGGTTAAAAATTTTGTTCCATATTTTCTTAAATGTAAAATGTTTAATTTATATAATTATTTTTATAACTAATAAAAACTTAAAATAAAGTTATAATAAAATTTTCTTGAACCACACTTTGAAACATTTAATTTAAAAATAAATTAATATTTGAATATTTTTCCTCTTTAATTTAACCTCTTGCTACATTTTTTAGAAGATATATAAAAACATAAATTTCAATTGTACTTCATTGTCTATATATTTTGCTTCATTATTGTGTTCTACATTTTCTACTATTCAAGTTTCATTACGCCTAGGATCATTTACATTAAAATATATTAAAATGATCATTTACATTAAAATATATTAAAGTCATTATCACTAAAAGTTTTATTTTTTGATTCCAGCATGACTCGTTCTTACACTAGAGAGTCATTGAATAAAATTGAAGAAATAGGAGAAAACTTAGTTGGGCATATTGATACAACTAAGACACTCCTTACTGGCTTAAATGAGAAATTTGAAAGGATGCAGGTTACAAAAGCTGAAAAGCCAGTTCCAAACTCTTTTTTGGTAAAAAGAAATATAAAGATTGAACATTCAATGAAGAATGTAGAGAAGTTTCCTCTACTATTTCCCAAAGAAACCAATTCAAAGGACGAAGAGTTTGAACAAATAACTATTGCCTCTTTATTTAGAGATCCAGAAGCAGAAACACAAATCCTTCCAATCTATGAGCCTCTTGAGCATAGATTTTCTAAGTATTCTGCTCCTGACATTGAAGGAAAGGGAAAAATGCCCAAAGCACATACTTTCTTTCCTGATTCCCACAGAGAGTGGAATATAGATAACATGAGCATTGGCCAAATCCGCCAAATGATTGATATGATGTATACTGAATACAAACTCATGTGTCTTAGGGGAAAAACAGAGGTAGAAGCTTGCAGAACTATCATCCAATGTTTTACAGGCACTCTTCTTAGATGGTGGGAAACTGAATCCTCTCCTAAACTAGTTGAAAACATGGAAGCAGAAGTACTTAAAGATGAAAAAGGAGATGTCATTCATAACCCAGATGGCATAGTGATAAATAATATGATTGGTGCCCTAACATCTATGATTCTAGAGCATTGGTGTGGTTGTGAAACAGAAATTGCAAATAAACATGAGGTCATTTTGATGAACCTCAAATGTCACAAGATGTCTCAGTATGATGATTTCCACAGGGATTGGATGAAGCGGCTCTATGAGGTAAAAGATTCTAAAAATCTGCTCTGGAAGCAGGTATATCTTGCTGCTCTACCCTCTAGGTTTGTCGATTATATCAGAATGCAAGACATTTTCCAGTTACCTTTTGAATCTTACACATGGGGAGAAATTTATTCCCTTATTACAAAGACACTTGTCAGTCTTTGTACCAGCTCAAAGGTAAATAAATCATTGGAAAAATTGTCCAGGTTACCAGATAGAAAATCCATCTGCAGTAAATATGGACTAACCATAGATGACCCATTGGTCAAAAGGAGAAAGTCTAAGAAAAGAGCCAAAGGAGAATTCAAGGAGACTTTTTACAAAAATAAAAGGGATTATCCAAGAACCAAAAGAAAGTATCCCACAAGGGATAAAAGCCATAAGAAAAAAGGCTATTATAGGTACATCCCCAAAACTCATTATTACAATCCTTCTGATATCCATCTGCACACATCCAAGCAAGAAAAGTGGAACAAACTCACTTGCTGGTTGTGTGGCCAGACGGGGCATACAGCCTCAAGATGCCCCTAAGGTGAAGAATCAAAACTCAATAAAGGGAAAAAGACAGCTGTTTATGCTCAAAAAGATAAACAGGTCAAAAGAGAACATTCAAGTCCATTCTTTTGTTTAAGATGTAAATCAAAGAATCATGTTACAGAAAAATGCCCAAATCTTCATATCTCAGCTAAGCAGCATCAACTAGAAGATTCATCTCTTGATTCTTTTAGTAGTACAGAAGAAGAATATCAAGTTAACATGGGCCAATATACTAATTCTGAATCTTCAGAGTGTTCTTGTTCTAATTCAGATGAATGTGCATGCCATATATTTTGTGAGGATGATTCTGAAGTTTTGTACAGCTCCAGTGAAGAAGAAGAAAGACCAAAGGCTCCCAAAGAAAAAGTCCTAATGGTATCTGCTGAAGAAGAAGCAGAAATGAAAATTTTAGCTCATATCAGGACAATGGAGGAAGGAGCAATGAAGGATCGCCTGATAGAAGCATTCACAGATCAGCTTAAATCAAAAGCTTCGAAAGAATCAGGTAAGAAACCTTTGTTTGTTGATGCATCCTATGAAAGAAACACCAAATCTTTCCAAATGCATCACCAGAAACTAGGGAAAGTAAGATCCCTGACTTTGGGAGAAGTGAGTGGTGAAATTCACCAGCTTAAAACAGAGATCTCCGCCATCAAAGCACAGATTGCAGAAATAAAGAAAGGAAAGGAGATTAAAGAAGAAGAAGAATCCTGGAATACAGGAGCACATAACAGAGAAATTGAAATTGCAGAAGGAAGATCAGACCCACATTTTGGCTTTCAGGATATGAGATTGTTTACCATCACATACCAACAACACCATGTCAAGGTAAAAATCTGTATCCAAGGCCAAGTATTCTTCATGACTGCATTGTTGGATTCTGGCGCAGATATTAATATTCTCAATATCAGAAATATTCCAGCAAAATATTGGGTCTCTGCAAAAAGAGAAGTTGTAGGTCTAGGAAACAAGAAGCTTAAGTACGAAATTCCTAGAGCTTCATTATGTTTTGATACTCATTGTGTATATATGAAGTTTTCCATAGCAGATATTCCTGTTGATTGTATATTAGGAAATGTCTTTTTAGCTGCAGTAGAACCTCATGGTTCAGCAAGATTAAAAGGGAGTAGAGCTGGTTATTTCATTTCTGTACCCACATCTAAAGGTACAAGAAAAAGGATTGAGCTCCCTTATGTTTCAACTCCAAGAGTCTCCACAATGGTACAAGCCATGCAGAAATTGGATAAAGCAGAACCCTTGCTATCAGATCTCAAAGATCTAAAAGGCAACTTGCGAGTCGAAGAACAGCTGAAACTACCACAAGTCAAAAGAAGGATTCTAGAATTGAAAGAAAAATTGGCAGAAAAATGTTGTTCAGAAGAGCCAAATGCTTTCTGGCACAGAAAGCAACATACTATTAAATTACCCTATAAAGAAGGATACAAAGGAAATCCCTGTAAAAGCAGAGCGATTCCCATGAGCCAAGATTACAGGGAATTATGTCAGCAAGAAATACAGCAGTTGCTCAATAGAGGATTGATCAGAGAATCTACTAGCCCCTGGAACTACTATGGATTTTATGTAAATAAGAGAGCCGAGCAAATTAGAGGTATCCCCAGACTTGTGATAAATTACAAGCCTCTAAATTTAGTCTTGGCTGATGATACTTATCCTATCCCTCATAAAGGAGATCTAATCAGAAGAATTGCAGGAGAAAAAATATTTTCAAAAATTGATTTAAAGGCAGGTTTTTGGCAAGTTGCTGTTGACGAAGAAGATAAATTCAAAACTGCTTTTAGTATCCCTGCAGGACATTACGAATGGAATGTCATGCCCTTTGGCCTCAAAAATGCTCCTTGAAAATTTCAGAAGGTCATGGATGATATTTTCAAGCCATATTTTGACTGGTTACTTGTATATATTGATGATGTTTTAATCTTTTCCAAAAATCTTGATGACCACTTCAGACATGTAAATATTTTTATGAAGTTGGTCCAGAAAAATGGTCTCGTGCTCAGCAAAAAGAAGATGGAATTATTCCAAACTTCTATAAAGTTTTTAGGCCACCAGATTTCAAATGGACAAATCTCTTTACAACAACATGCCATTGAATTTGCAGATAAATTTCCAGATGTCTTAAGAGACAAGACACAGTTTCAGAGGTTCCTTGGTTGCTTAAATTATGTGAGTAGTTTTTACCAAGATTGTGCAATTGATAGAAAGGTACTCAACAAGAGGACTGGCAAAAATCCTCCTCCATGGTCAGAAATCCACACCAGAGCAGTACAAAAAATCAAAGAAAAGGTAAAATCTTTGCCCATACTATATATAGCTGATGACGAGGCATATAAAATAGTTGAATCTAATGCCATGATATTGGATGGGGTGGAATTATGAAGCAAAAAATTGGTGAAGAAGAACAAGTAGTAAAATTTGCCTCAGGGTTTTGGAGCCCAACAGAACAAAAATACTCTGTTATTGAGAAAGAAGTGAAAGCTGCATGGAATTGCATCAGCAAATTTGCAGTATATCTCATAAACAAACCATTTCTCCTCCGGACAGATGCGTCAGCAATGAAGAAAGTTTTGTCTAAGGATATTAAAAAACCAGAAGAAGCAAAATTTGCCAGATGGCAAGCATTATTTGCAAATTTTGATTTTTCTATTGAGCATATCAAAGGCCAAGAAAATTGTCTCCCCGATTTTCTCAGCAGAGAATATCTTGAAAAAGATAGTGCACAAGTCATGATGATTGTTACTGAATGGGATCAGAATCAGAGATGTGAAGTTTTGAGGACTATTCCAGATAACCAAGATTGGGACACATACAGAAACAGCTGGAGACCTACATGGCAACTACGGAATACAAAAGTCCTTGATGCCAACCTGCAGCCTCATACTGATCTGCAGCACTATGTACCTGAAAGAAAGGTATATCCGAAAGGCAGAAAATGGATTCACGATATGATATATGTCAAAGCAAGAGCAGATGCCAGGACAGCAAGGGAGTCCTTAGAATCAAATTTTCATGACATTGGACGGATTGGACACCATGGAGATAGTAACACAAGAATCTATGAAGCCTATTATTGTATATACCGTACCAGGGATCTATGGATTAACCATCCTCAAGTCCAACCATGTGCAAGATGGCCTAGGAATGACCCCGAAATAATGTTCCCAGACATGGTCTATGACTTTTCAGACTACAAGAAACTATGGTGGGATTTCATGAATGTTGATGATAAGTCAGATACCCATTACACAAAGCTGAAATTCAGTACAATGGCAGCTTCCCAGAATAATCTACAATGCGAATGGTTTCAGAATTGGTGGACAGACTACGGAGTCAACATAACAGCCATGGACCCAGTATATCATGAAGGATACCCAAGAAGGCACTGTCAAAAATGCTTTGATTATAACATTGGGGATTGTTATCATCACATCTATAGCACAGTCAGAGAAATGACAGTTAAAGAATGGGACCCTTTTCACGTGATAAATTATTCTCTCCAAGAATATATGAAAGATCACTTGGAATGGTATGTCCTCACAAAATTTCAGCACCAAGTCATATTGGGCAAGCACATGATAGTCCGAAGGATATATACTAAGGCATGTGATGATCTACTTTACAAAAGGGATAGATTCCCTGATTTGACTGTATTTTGAATATGTACCAATCACAAGGGCTTAATTGTGATTAGTGTTCCCGTGGGCTTTACTGTTCAAAATCCTCCACAGTGTAAATATTCTCCTCCAAGTCTTTTCTCGTGGGCTTTTCTTTCAAAAAGTATCCATTGTGTAAATAGTCAGGAGTCTGTCTTACTTTAAGTACAAGAATCTACTTTACAGACTATATCACATGCGTTACCCGAAAGCAATTATTTGGTCTGGTCCGAATATTTGTGCGGACGTCGCTTTGATAAAGACTGAAAAAGCAATGATTCCTAAAGTCTTTTCTGTCCAACCAACAGTAATGTTTGTCCCCCCCCTCTTATGCTATATAAGGAGGGTAAGGCTCATTTGTTGGGCATCATATTTTAGAGAGTCTAGTGTGTGTGTGTTTGAGTCGAGTGTGCTCCTGCTCTGCATCTGCGGACATCCAGTCTGATCTGCTTGCAACACGAGTAATCACTCAAAGTCCTTAGTTGGTTCGAGAAGCCTGCGTATCAGTGTGCTCGGCACTGGTAAGAACCTAAAGTGGCTGAACCATTAGAAGAGTCAAGTTTTGGGTGTTAAGTCTGATTCGAAGACATAGCCTATACCTCGCCAGAAGCATCCGGTAGTAACTTGCTCATGATTGAGCTGTGAAAAGTCTGGTAAAAGCAAAATTAGTCTGTTTCTTCATAAGAATCAATCTCTGTAAAAGCTCTGTGAGCATTCTGTAAAGATTTTCTCCATTCTGAAATAAGATGAGTATGCTATTTTTTGAGTACTATTGTGCAAATCTATGAGTCCGCTGTGGTAGAAGTATTCTCTGTACTTTCATCCGAAGTTCGCAGGAAGTTCGCCAAAAGATCGAAGGGACGTCAAGACCGTTCAAGGCGTGGATGCCGTTGTGAAGGTCGCCAGAACGTGAAAGATCTTAGTAGGTTCACCACTGGTTCACCAGGAGTTGGTTATCAGAGAAATATTGAGAGACACAGAGAAAGAGCAAGCTCGTGACAGGAGCCCTTGCTGAAAATTGGTATTAGAGCCAGTAACGTCTGGTTCCAAAGGTTGGTACTCAAATCTATCTTATTTTTCAAGAATGGAGTCATTCAGAAAATCTATTTCATTTCGAGAGCTTGAAGAGGATTCTCCTTCGGAAGAAAATCCTCTTAAAGAAATGTTTGAAAATAACTCAAGCAAGACTTTAAATTCTGCTAAAATTACTTATCAAGAATCTCAGCCTTCTGCAAGATGGGCTCTACCAGATATTACACCCTCTGAGGTCTATAGTGACTTAGCCCCTTTTCATTTAATTGCTGCCTCTAGGATCACTATTAAAGAGTCTATTAGCAAAGTTCAAGAAAATTCTGATAGTATCCAAACTATTCCTCTGCTAAATCCTAATTCTTTACAAGCAGAAGCAAAAAGGCTAAAAACAAATTATATACATCTTGGTTGCATACGAGTTGGCATTAACCCCTTAGTCCACAAAGGGTTAAAAACTTTTGTACTTTCTACTGTTAGAGATCTAACGCACAATAGATACACAGATTCTATTATTGGTGGGAACGTAGCCCCTCTGTCTGATGGCCTTGTATATTTTGATTGTTTTCCAAAATTTTCTGTTTATACATTTGATGAGACCATCAAAGATATCTTACAATTGCAAATCCATACTACTGGATTTGACATGAAAAAGAAAAGAAACAATATAGCCATTCAGACCAAAGCCTGTCTTAGACATACCAACACTCTATGGCCAGCAATCCTTCATACTCCCAGTAGGGATTCCAAGTCAAGTGTGGTAGTTAAGACCGACCCAAAAAATCAAAAAGTTGAACAACAGTTGATAAAATGGGAAAATCTAGAGTTCCCTGAACATTGGGTTGTAAACCATTCCAGGCCACAAATCCCCAGAAATATTACCTCTGCCAACATCGTTGAAAATGCTTCTAATGCTATCATATCCTTTCCTCGAAGATCAACCATTGATCGAAGAGGAATAGATACTACTTGTAAAATGTCCAAATACTATAGAGATCCTTCCACTGTAGATACCGCCTGTTCATCATCATCATCTTCTTCTTGTCATCACCCGCAGCTTTTTGAACTAGCTCAGCTTGTTAATTTTTCTTCTTTAGAAGTAAAATGTCCTGATTGTACAAATGTCATAAACCTTCTCAGTTTAGCCGAACAAGATGTTCATTTGCACCATAATCCTTGCACTGGCATTTCTCCTCCGTCCACTTCCATCAGTTCATGCCCAAATCCCAAATATTCTGATATACCTTTTCCACATGAGCCTGAACCTGATACTGATCATGTTCTTATGATCCATTCAATAGAAGAGGAAGATCCCAGGCTTACTCAAATGATTTGTCTAATGAGGCCGGCAAAGCCTAGATATGGATTGGGTAAACTTGAGCAGTCAGAACTGATTCCAGAGTGCAGATTCAAACAAATCCCTTCTGACTGTAAGAAACCTGCAGTCATGGAGATGCATAAGTTTTTTGCACTTATGGATGGATCCCCAAAATCACAAATCAGTGAAAAATGGATGAAAGAAATGCTGAATTGGGATTTGTATACAAATCCCCAAGCAGATGAATTTGATCAAGGATACACTCCAGATCAAAAGAGAAAGTTGGCTACAGATTGGAAGAATTATATGGAGAACAATAACGAGTGGATATCTTTCTACTCATGGAAAGACAAAATTTCTCCCATAAATGTTTTAACTGGTACTTCTTCTAGCAGTATTCCTGACAAGCATGGATGGACTGCAATTGATGGGTCTACAGTTCAAACTCCCACTACTTTTCCTCCTTATAATATCAAATTTTATACATTCAATTATTAAAAAATCAAAATTCTTCAATATTAATATTATATATATATATTAAATAAAAATTAATTAAATAAAAATTATTGAGATTCATAAAGGATGGTGAAATTTATGAAATAAGTTTATAAAGTTATGAGATAATCAATGAAATCAAATATTGTGAACATTCTCTTTTTGAAGGTTTCAACATTTTCCAAGTACATTTTCTTATCAGTCTACCGATGATCAGATCATAAAATTATAAATATTCTGTGAATGCTTAAATTTTTGGTAATATTTTTGAAATAAAACGGCGTTGAGTATTAGTTCATTAAAATTTTGATAATATTTTTGAAATAAAAGTCTGTAGCCGATTAGTTTGTGTAGAGGATTAGTTCGTCCAAGTTTTTGGTCAACATTCACCCTGATTACTTATAGAAATCTCCAAGCGCATATTGTGCTAAAAATTGTTTTAATCGGGTCATAAATCCATTTACAACAATTTGAAAAGGAATTATTGAAGGATCCATTTATGACACTTTGAAAAGGATATTTTACCCAATTTTACATGTTAGGTAGATCGCTAAAAGTTTGAGTTTGATAAAAGATGAATCCCAGAAAAGTTAGAGCATGACTAACGGCCGACGCTGTCAACGTTGACCTGTCCATAAATACTCTCCCAAAACCGTCATGTTTGGGCGAGGCATTTCAGACGCCATACTAGACACTTATGACTCTGCACTTAAAATACGCAGCTGTCAGTGTAATTTGAAGCCCAAGAGTATTCTTAAAAGGATTATTACAAGTCAAAAGCATCAATACAAGTGAAGAATGAACACAGGGTTCCATATAAAAGTTCATGCGAGATCTCACCTACTCTTAGTGCGAAGTTTCGTTCCGGCATTTCCTCCGTGATGTACAGAGGTTTTCTGTGGAAAAATCAGGGGATTTTTGCGTTCATTCAAATTGGAAGCGTGCCTTGCAACCCCTCGGAGCATAGGTTCTTCGTGGTTAAGCAATGACATTATTCTTACCTCTAGAGATGGAGGATGTCTTCACCAACATTAATATCAAAGTCACTGAAAATGGCCCACATGGGAGTCCACATTGAACTGAAGACTTGGTAGAAACAAAAGTTAGTTCAAGGGTGATGTAACCCCTCACATGTTGTGAAGTTAGGGCCAACGTTATAGATTTATAGAGTGATTTGAATCTTCACAGTTGAATAGTTTTGATCGAGGAGGATCTCATTAGATCAGTTCCACAGGTTCATCGTTAGTATTCAATGTCGTCGTCAACATTCATTTCGGTGTCGTTTAGTTTCGACAAGGTTGTTTATGGTTCAGGATGTTTAGGTAATGACTATGTTTGATATGTTTTTGTACCTCGTTGTCGACATGCGGTTGTCGTCAATTCCACCAGGATATGATTGTTAACGTGAGTTGATCAGTTGCCTTGCATATTTTGTGTCAACATGTATTGGTCATCCACTTTGCAAGATATGGTGTCAACGTAGGTTTTGTCATCCACTCACAGGGTTTGATGTCGACAGGTTTGTCGTCATATGACAAATGTTTCTAATATCGCTTTGTGATATTAGGTGGTAAATTGGTTTTCTTCTATTTGATGTAAATTTCTAATACAAAACCCTAAACCTAGAACCTAATGCAAAAACATTCATAATGCATTAAAAAAACATTTAACCCATGTTCAACATTGTATTACAATCTATGTGTTAAAATACCTACACACTAAGCTCTAAGCCCTAAGTCCTATACCATAACTCTAATCCTTACCTACTGGACCTCCTTGCAAAAACAAACTATGTAATAAACAATACATACAAACCATGTATGAACCCTCAGCTTATTGTATAAAACAATAAAACATTACAAAAAACTTTAACACAGTCCCCAACCGCATTCTCAAAAATGCAGTGGAACCTTATACATGTGAACAGGGGCAGAGCTAACCGCAAAGTTAATGTAACTGCAATGGGTATGCTAACTGCCAAATTGGAAACCGCGCAGGTTGGGATATGTGAACAATTAGCAGTGACGTGGTTATGAAGACCGTCGGGTAAACGCAGCACTGTAATCACGGGAAAAGACTATTGGCATGTGAACGGTAATATATAACCGCCGAAGCGATGGTAGCCGAAACCATTGGGGAAGACTGCAGAGATGGCAGTTGGAGGTTATACTGCACCATATTCACATGGGTGGTCAACCTCCTCTGACTGGTCAGTAAGCCGCCAATAGCTATCGCCTTATCCAAAGTGTATTTTGGGTTTTGTTATGGTTTTCTTGTTCTAAAATAATTCAACCTCCATGTAGCCTCTTCATTAGGTGTCACAAAATGACCAGACTGAGGCCAATCAACACTTTATTATAGCACATTCATGCCTAATTTGGTATCAGGAGTTCGAGTGAACCTTAAAACTTATAAATTCATCCTTATGCTCATGTAAATGAGGGGAGAGTGATTTTGGTTTTTGTATGCAGATTATGGAAGTCATAGGTAGTTTTGTTTTCAGTGTAACAAGAACATCCAGAATCGGAATTGGGAACCGTAATAGGCGTTGGAAAGCTAGTTCAAAGATCTATCTTTTGATAGTGATTATAAGTGCCTACATGCACATTCATCTTGGTCAAATCTTTGTGTAATAGACCTCTTCTATTTCAATCCTAATAAAGCAGTCGCCTATCTTGAAAGTAGACCTAGAGACGTAGTCCATCACGGACGAACATCGTAATCAATGTTGTTGTCAGGTATCGCTGTGTTTTTACTATTTTCACTTCTATTATGCATCTTACTTATGTTTAATTAGTTGTCGCAAAGTCTTCTTCTCAAGTAGTTTTTTTTCGATTTCCGCACTTTCAGTTAACATTCAAATCATTAATGGCTAATCAATTCTACATCAGTTTTAACTCATGGTCATTTCAGATCATATAATTTGGTATCAAAGTAGGTTCTGTTTGTAGAATTTTCCATTGAATGTTAACCAGGTCGAAGTCACAACATGGAGAAGGAATCATTGCGCAGATTGATCCAAAGATTGGAAAGCGAAGAGTCATTCATAAGTCGACCATGATAGGATTTGATGCATGTGAAAACACTGAAACTAAGATGAGTGATGAATATTTTCATCAAGCATTCTTGACTATGTAGTAGATGTTGGGAGAAATCTACGAAGACAAGAAGGTGAGAGATGTAACCTCTTCTTCAAAGGCATCGAAGAAGGAAAAAGGTAAAGGCAAGGCTGATAAACCACCTTCACCTCCATCATCTCCATCCACATCTTCTTATTATTCTTCTTCCATTGCAGAATCTGAAACAAAAAAGAAACCTAAGAAAACATCTCTTTTGAAACTTGATGTAAAATTTGAGTTACCTATTTATGATGGCGAAATGAATCCCAAAAAGTTAGATAACTAGATTAAACATTTAGAAGTGTATTTTCGTATTCAGAACATTTCTGATGATAAAACAAAAATTCAATTAACTACACTAAGAATGGGGGGAACAACTTTAATTTGGTGGGAAAGTAAAACTCAAAAAGCAAAAATCATCTCTTCATGGTCTAAGTTTTTAAAAGCTCTTAGGAAACAATTCTATCCTTTGGGATACATGTAGCAAGCTATTATTGATTGGCAACGTCTGAGGCAAGGTAAAGGGCAGAGTGTTCAGAAGTTTAGAAAGAAAGCATTGGTGCTTTGAATTTCATTGGATACACGTGAAACTTTATTAAAATACATCGGCAGTTTACATTCATATTTACAGCATATATTATTGATGTTTAATCCTGATGATTTTGATGAAGTGTGTGTCCAGGCCATACATATTGAATTAGGTGGAAAACCATTCAAGTTTTCATCACAATCATCCAAAGAGGTGGAAATCAAATATTCCAATGATAGTAAGGGGAAGAACAATTCGAAGAGAAAGAAATCAGTGATAGCTCAAAAGGAAATACCTACTTATTCTCATTGCCAGAGAATCGGTCACAATGAATCGAAGTGTTGGAAACTTCATCCAAAACTTAAGCCCAAAGAGTTCCTTAAGGAGAAGGATGAAAATAAGGCAATTGCAGCAGTCGAGAAATATCAGTGATGAGAGGAGAATAAATGATATGGTTACGACAGGTAAAAATTCTGACACTGGTTCAAGTTTGAATACTATTGCATCTTCATCAAACATAAATTCTTCAAATGAGGATAAAAGAGTTGAATTATTTAACATAAGGATAACTTCTAAGCATAGAAAGATAGATACAATGTTTGACAGTGGATCACAGTCCAATCTAATATCTGAATATTTAGTTAAGAGTTTGGGTTTCGAAACACATAATCATCCAAGACCTTACCCATTAGGATGGCTAAATAAATCAACTTAGATAAAAGTCACCAAACATTGTCGATTAAGATTTTCCATTATAGCTTATTACATTAATGAAGTGGAATTAGAGGTGGTTCCAGTAGACATATGTGGGGTTGTCTTAGGATGTCCTTATCTTTATGATCGTGATGAAGTATTTTACAGGAGAGAGCATAAATATCACCTCAAGATATATGGGGTTGAATTTATTGTCAGGGCACATCAAAGTAAAAATCACTTGAATTTAATTATTTCTAATCTAATGAAGCAATTAATAAGTTCAAATAAAATATTTGTAATCATTTATGTAAAGGAACAACATAAGAGTCGACAGGACGTTTGTTCAAGTTATGAGTCCCTGTTTAAAGATAGTTTGATCAAAGAGATAGAAACTTCTCTAGTTCTATTCAAAGAAACCAAACATCTTACTCATAAGTAGGGAATACAACATGAATTATAGTTTGTGCCTAAAGCACATCTTCCTAATGTCAGAATGAATCAATTTAGTTCAAGTTTGGAAATCAACAGTTACAGGGATACAGGTCAGTATTGGGGAAAGTCAGTGTTAAATTTCTCTTGTATTGTGTCACCTATTCATGTTTCAAATAGTTTGGAAGCATATTTGTTTTCATCTCAAAGCCTTTTCTAAAGAAGTGTCAAAATGTCTAAGGGAAACTTATGCATCAGAGGAAAGTTCATATCAATCGAAACATCATCTAATGAATAAGGAAAAAGTGGTTCAAACAAATCAACAACTAATTCAATACTTTCAGAAACAAACTAAGTTGCAGTAGTTTCCGTATAATAGTGTGATGGGTTCATTGCAACAAACTCACTTAATAATGAGGAAGCAGGAAAGTATGTCAAGTCAAGTAGCTGGTTTGATGTCAAAAGCATATTTTATTTTCTTTTCTCTTCTACAAAACAGATTGTTAATATGTTTCAATGGTATTCAAAAATATCTTCTACAGACTGTTTTCAAAGATGATTATGAATCACTAACTCATCGTTCTTCATGGAAATAAATAAATTGTCATGTTCATAACAGGTTGTTTGACCACCGTCGCAAGTTGTTCATACTACAGATGGATGGAACAGGTCACCGACTCAAAATGTGCCATGGTCAGCATCATTAGGGTCATCACTTGTAGGTGATTCATCGAATGTATTGGTGCATCATGAGGTCAAGGTGGAAAGTGAGGGAGTTCTACCCTCATCAACTATTTGTTTAGTCAAACTTTTATGGTCCAAAAGATTTCAAGTGGAGAGGATTGATCTAGGAGGATCTCGTCACATTAGTTGCATAGGTTCATTGTCAGTATTCAGTGTCATCATCAGCATTCATTTCAGTGTCGTTCAGCTTTGACAGGGTTGTTTATGGTTCAGGTTGTTCAGGTAATGACTATGGTTGATATGGTTTTGTACCTCGTTGTCGACATGAGGTTGTCATCGATTCCACCATGATGTGATTGTCAACGTGGGTTTATCAATCGCCTTGCACATTTTGTGTCGACATGTGTTTGTCGTCGACTTTGCAGGATATGGTGTCAACGTGAGTTTTGTCATCCACTCCTAGAGTTTGATGTTGAGAGGTTTGTTGTCATGTGACAAATGTTTCTAATGTCTCTTTGTGACATAAGGTGGTAAATTGGTTTTGTTCTATTTGATGTAAAGTTCTAATGAAAAACCCTAAACCTAGAACCTAATGCAAAAACATTCAAAATGCATTAAAAAAACATTTAACCCATGTTCAACATTGTATTACAAACTATGTGTTAAAATACCTACACACTAAAGCTCTAAACCCTATGTCCTAGATCATAACTCTAATCCTTACCTACCAGACCTCATTGCAAAAGAAAACTATGTAATAAATAATACATACAAACCATGTATTAACCCTCGGCTTATTGTATAAAACAATAAAATATTACAAAAACCTTTAACACAATCCCTAACCGCGTTCTCAAAACCACAACGGAACCTTATACATGTGAATGGGGCTAGAGCTCATCACAAAGTTAATGCAACTGCAGCGAGTATGTTAACCTCCAGATTGGAAACTGCATTGGTTGGGATATGTGAACAGGTAGCAGTGACATGGTTATCGAAACCGCCGACAACACCGTAACCGCCGGAGAAGACTATTGACATGTGAATGGTAATATGTAACCACCGAAGTGATGGTAGCCGGAACCGCCAAGGAAGACTAAAGAGGTGGCAGTTGGAGGTTATATTGCAACCTATTCACATGGGCAGTCAACCTCCTCCGCCCAGTCAGTAAGCCACCAGTAGCTATGGCCTTATCCAAAGTGTATTTTGGGTTTTGTTATGGTTTTTTTGTTCTAAATTAATTCAACCTCCATGTAACCTATTCATTAGGTGTCACAAGGTGACCAGATCGAGGCCAATGAACACTTTAATGAAACACATTCATGCCAAATTCGGTATCAGAAGTTCGAGTGAACCGTAGAACTTATAAATTCATCCTTATGCTCATGTAAAGGAGGGGAGAGTGATTTTGGTTTTTGTATGCAGATTCAGGAAGTCATAGGCAGTTTTGTTTTCAGTGTAACAAGAGCATCTAGAGTCAGAATCGGGAACCGTGACAGGCATTGGAAAGTGGGTTTAGAGAGTTATCTTTTGATAGTGACCAGAAGTGCCTGTGTGCACATTCAGCTTGGTAAAATCTTTGTGTAATTGACCTCTTCTATTTCAATCCTAATAAAGAAATCACCCATCTTCAAAGCGAACCTAGAGACGTAGTCCATCAGGGACAAACTTCGTAATCAATCTTGTAGTCTATTATCACTATTTTTTTACTATTTTCACTTCTCTTATGAATCTTACTTATGTTTAATTAACTGTCATAAATTCTTCTTCTCAAACAATTTTCTTCGATTTCCGCACATTGAGTTAACATTCAAATCATTAATGGCTAATCAGTTCTACATCAGTTTTAATTTATGATCATTTTAGATCATATAATTTGGTATCATAGCAGGTTTCGTTTGTAGAATTTTCCATTGAATGTTAACTAGGTCAAAGTCACAACGTGGAGAAGGAATCGTTGAGCAGATTGATCTAGAGATTAGAAAGCGACAAGTCGCTCATAAGTCAACCATGACAGGATCTTATGCAGGTGAAAACATTGAAACTATGATGAGTGATGAATAGTTTTAGCAAGCATTCTTAACTATGCAGCAGATGTTGGGAGAACTCTACGAAGACAATAAGGTGAGAGATGCAACTTCTTCTTCAAAGGCATCGGAGAAGGACAAAGGTAAAGGCAAGGTTGATAAACCACCTTCACATCCATCATCTCCATATATTCTTCTTCTTCTTCTTCCAGTGCATAATTTGAAACAAAAAAGAAAGCTA
The DNA here is from genome assembly GCA_000404065.3 of Pinus taeda. NCBI lineage: Eukaryota > Viridiplantae > Streptophyta > Pinopsida > Pinales > Pinaceae > Pinus > Pinus taeda. The sequence continues at coordinate 93,452 of APFE031100600.1, forward strand.
AGGAAACATCTCTTTTGAAACTTGATGTAAAATTTGAGCTACCTATTTATGATGGCGAAATGAATCCTGAAAACTTAGATAACTGGATTAAACAATTAGAAGTGTATTTTCGTATTCAGAACATTTATGATGATAAAACGAAAATTTAGTTAGATACTCTTAGAACGTGGAGAACAACTTTAATCTAGTGGGAAAGTAAAACTAAAATAGACGTAAAGCGAAAAGTAAAAATCATCTCTTCATGGTCTAAGTTTTTAAAAGCTCTTAGGAAACAGTTCTATCCTTTGGGGCACATGCAGCAAGCTATTATTAATTAGCAACATCTGAGGCAAGGTAAAGGGCAAAGTGTTCAAGAGTTTACTTAGGAATTCAAAAAGAAAGCATTGGCACTTGGTATTTCATTGGATACACATGAAACTTTATTAAAATACATCGACAATTTACATTCATATTTGCAGCATAAATTATTGATGTTTAATCTTGATGATTTTGATGAAGTGTGTGTTGAGGCCATACATATTGAATTAGGTGGTAGACCATTCAAGTTTTCATCGCAATCATCCAAAGAGTTGGAAATCAAAGATTTCAATGACAGTAAGGGGAAGAACATTTTGAAGAGAAAGAAATCATCGATAGCTCAGAAGAAAACGCCTACTTGTTCTCATTGTCAGAGAATCGGTCATGATGAATTGAAGCATTTGAAACTTCATCGAGAACTTAAGCCCAAACATTTTCTTAAGGAGAAGGATGAAAATAAGGAAATTTTTGCAGTCCAACAAGATCTAGGTTCAGATTCAGGTGATGAAAGGAGAATAGTTGTTATGGTTACGACAGGTAAAAATTATAACATTGGTTCAAGTTCAAATATTATTACATCTTCATCAAACATAAATCCTTCAAATGAGGATAAAAGAGTCGAATTGTTTAACATAAGGATAAATTCTAAGCATACAAAGATAGATACAATGTTTGACACTGGAACACAGGTCAATCTAATATCTAAATATTTAGTTAAGAATTTGGGTTTGGAAACATGGAATCATCCAAGACCTTACCCATTAGGATGGCTAAATAAATCAACTCAGATAAAAGTCACCAAACGGTGTCCATTAATATTTTCCAGTATAACTAATTACATTAATGAAGTGGAATTAGATGTGGTTCCAGTAGACATATGTGGGGTTGTCTTAGGAAGTCCTTAACTTTATGATCGTGATGCAGTATTTCACAAGAGAGAGCATAAATATCACCTTAAGAAAGATGGGGTTGAATTTATTGTCAGGGCACATCAAAGTAAAAATCACTTGAATTTAATTGTTGCTATTCCAATGAAGCAATTAATAAGTTCAAATAAAAGATTTGTAATCATGTGTGTAAAGGAGCAACATAAGAGTCGACAAGATGTTTGTTCAAGTTATGAGTCCAAATTTAAAGATAGTTTGATCAAAGACATATAAACTTTTCTAGTTCTATTCAAAGAAACCAAACATCTTACTCATAAGCAGGGGATACAACATGAATTACAGTTTGTGCCTAAAGTTCCTATTCCTAATCTTAGAATGAATCAATTCAGTTCAAGTTTGGAAATCAACGATTATAGTGATACATGTCAGTATTGGGGAAAGCCAATGTTAAATTTCTCTTGTATTGTGTCACCTATTCATGTTTAAAACAGTTTGGAAACCTATTTTTTTTCATCTCAAAGCCTTTTCTAAAGTAGTGTCAAAATGTCTAAGGAAAACTTATGCATTAGGGGAAAGTGCTAATCAATGGGAACATCATCTAATGAATAAGGAAAAATTGATTCAAACAAATCGACAACTAATTCAATACTTTTATAATCAAACTAATTTGTAGTAGTTTCCATATAATAGTTTGATGGGTTCATTGCAACAAGTTCACTTGGTAATCAGGAAGCAGGAATGTATGTCAAATCAAGTAGCTGTTTTGATGTCAAAAATATATTTGATTGTCTCTATTATTCCACAAAATAGATTTTTAATACGTGCCAATGGTATTGAACAATATCCTGAAGATGTTGTTTTCAAAGATGATTATGAATCACTAAATCATGGTTCTTCATGGAAGGAAATCAATTGTCATGTTTATAATAGGTTGTTTGACCATAGTCGCAAGTTGTTCATATTACAGATGGATGGAACAGGTCACCGACTCAAAATGTGCCATGGTTAGCATCATCAGGGTCATCACTTGCAGGTGATTCATTGAATGTATTGGTATATCATTAGGTAAAGGTGGAAAGTGAGGGAGTTCTACCCTCATCGACTATTTGTTTAGTCAAAGTTTTGTGGTTTGAAAGCTTTCGAGTGGAGAGAATTGATCCAGGAGGATCTCATCACATCAGTTGCATAGGTTCATCATCAGTATTCACTATCATCATCATCATCATTCATTTCGGTGTCATTCAATTCGACAGTGTTGTTTATGGTTCAGGTTGTTCAGGTAATGACTATGGTTGATATGGTTTTGTACCTGGTTGTCAACATGAGGTTGTCATCAATTCCACTAGGATATGATTGTCAACGTGGGTTGATCAGTCGCCTTGCAGAGTTTGTGTCGACATTTGCTTGTCGTCGAATTTGCAGGATATGGTCTCAACGTGGGTTTTGACGTCCACTCGTAGGGTTTGATGTCGACGGGTTTGTCTTCATGTGACAAATGTTTCTAATGTCACTTTGTGACATTAGGTGGTAAATGGGTTTTTTTCTATTTGATGTAAAACTCTAATGCAAAACCCTAAACCTAGAACCTAATGCAAAAACATTAAAAATGCATTAAAAAAACATTTAACCCATGTTCAACATTTTATTACAATCTATGTGTTAAAATACCTACACACCTAGGCTCTAAACCCTATGTCCTAGACCATAACTCTAATCCTTTCCTACCGGCACTCATCGCAAAAACAACTATGTAATAAGAAATACATACAAAACATCTATTAAGCCTCGAATTATTTTATAAAATAATAAAACATTACAAAATACTTTAACACAGTCCCTAACTGTGTTCTAAAAACCACAACGGAACCTTATACATTTGAACGGGGCTAGAGCTCAATGCAAAGTTAATGTAACTGTAGCGAGTATGTTAACCTCTAGATTTGAAATCGCATGGGTTGGGACATGTGAACAGGTAGCAGTGACGTGGTTATTGGAATTTCCAGGTAAACACAACACCGTAACTGCAGGAGAAGACTACTGACATGTGAACGGTAATATGTAACCGCGGGAGCGATGGTAGCTGGAACTACCAAGGAAGACCGTGGAGGTGGCAGTTGGAGGTTAGACTGCAACCTATTCACATGGGTGGTCAATCTGCTCCACCCAGTCAATAAGCTACCTGCAACTATGGCCTTATCCAAAGTGTATTTTGGATTTTGTTATGGCTTTTTTGTTCTAAATTAATTCAACCTCCATGTGACCTCTTCATTTGGTGTCACAAGGTGACCAGACCGAGGCCAATGAACACTTTAAGATAGCACATTCATGCCTAATTTGGTATTAGGAGTTCGATTGAACCTTAGAACTTATAAATTCATCCTTATGCTCATGTAAAGGAGGGTAGAGTGATTTTGGTTTTTGTATGCAGATTCTGGAGGTCATAGGAAGTTTTCTTTTCACTGTACCAAGAGCATCGAGAGTCAGAATTGGGAACCTTGACAAGCGTTGGAAAGCTAGTTCAGAGAGAGATCGTTTGAAAGTGACCAAAAGTGTGTGTGTGCACATTCATCTTGGTCAAATCTCTGTGTATCCACCTCTTCTGTTTCAATCCTAATAAAGTGGTCGCCCATCTTTAAAGTGGACCCTAAGATGTAGTCCATCATGAACGAAATCCGTAATCAATCTTGTTGTTTGCTACCGTTGTGTTTTTATCGTTTTCACTTCTGTTATGCATCTTACTTATGTTTAATCAATTGTCGTAAAGTCTTCTTCTTAAGCAGTTTTCTTCGATTTCCACACTTTCAGTTAACATTCAAATGATTAATGACTAATCAATTATACATGAGTTTTAACTTATAATCATTTCAGATCATATAATTTGGTATCAAAGCAGGTTGCATTTGTAGAATTTCCCATTGAATGTTAACCAAGTCAAAGTCGCAACATGGAGAAGGAATCATTAAGCAGAGTGATCTAGAGATTGGAGAGCGACGAGTCATTCATAAGTTGACCATGACAGGATCTGATGTGGGTGAAAACACTAAAACTACAATAAGTGATGAATATTTTTAGCAAGCATTCTTGACTATGTAGTAGATGTTGGGAGAGCTCTACGAAGATAAGAAGGCGAGAGATGCAACTTCTTCTTCAAAGGCATTGAAGAAGAACAAAGGTAAAGGCAAGGCTGATAAACCACCTTCACCTCCATCATCTCCATCATCATTATCATCTTCTTCTTATTCTAGTGAAGAATCTAAAACAAAAAAGAAACCTAAGAAAACATCTCTTTTTAAACTTGATGTAAAATTTGAGTTACCTATTTATGATGGCAAAATGAATCCTGAAAAGTTAGATGACTGGATTAAACAGTGAGAAGTGTATTGTTGTATTAAGAACAATTCTGATGATAAAACAAAAACTTAGTTAGCTACACTTAGAATGGGCGGAACAAACTTAATTTGGTGGGAAAGTAGAACTCAAATAGATGTCAAGCAAAAAGGAAAAATCATCTCTTCATGGTCTAAGTTTTTAAAAGCTCTTAGGAAATAGTTCCATCCTTTGGGATACATGCAGCAAGCTGTTATTGATTGACAACATCTAAGGCATTGGCGCTTGGTATTTCATTAGATACACATGAAAATTTATTAAAATACATCGATAATTTACATTCATATTTGCAGCATACATTATTGATGTTTAATCCTGATGATTTTGATGAAGTGTGTGTTTAGGCCATACATATTGAACTCGGTGGCAGACCATTCAAGTTTTCATTGCAATCATCCAAAGAGATGGAAATCAAAGATTCCAACGATAGTAAGGGGAAGAACAATTTTAAGAGAAAGAAATCAGCGATAGCTCAGAAGGAAATACCTACTTGTTCTCATTGCCAGAGAATAGGTCATGATGAATCGAAGTGTTGGAAACTTCATCCAGAACTTAAGCCCAAAAGGTTCCTTATGGAGAAGGACGAAAATAAGGAAATTACAACAGTCCAACAAGATCTAGGTTCAAATTCAGGTGATGAAAGGAGAGTAACTACTATCGTTACGAAAGGTTAAACTTCTAACACTGGTTCAAGTTCAAATATTATTGCATCTTCATCAAACATAAATCATTCAGATGAGGATAAAAGAGTTGAATTGTTTAACATAAGGATAGCTTCTAAGCATATAAAGATACATACAATGTTTGACAGTGGATCACAGGCCAATCTAACATCTAAATATTTAGTTAAGAATTTGGGTTTGGAAACATGGAATCATCCAAGACCTTACCCTTAGGATGGCTAAATAAATCAAATCAGATAAAAGTCACCAAATAGTGTCAATTAAGATTTTCCATTATAACTAATTACATTGATGAAGTGGAATTGGATGTGGTTCTAGTAGACATATGCGGGGTTGTCTTAGGAAGTCCTTATCTTTATGATCGTGATGCAGTATTTTACATGAGAGAGCATAAATATCACCTTAAGAATGACGAGGTTGAATTTATTGTCAGGGCACATTAAAGTAAAAATCTCTTGAATTTAATTGTCTCTAATCTGATGAAGTGATAAATAAGTTCAAATAAAAGAATTGTAATCATGTGTGTAAAGGAACAACACAAGATTCGACAAGATGCTTGTTCAAGTTATGAGTCCCAATTTAAAGATAGTTTGATCAAAGAGATGGAACCTTTTCCAGTTCTATTCAAAGAAACAAAACATCTTACTCATAAGAAGGGAATACAACATGAATTAGAGTTTGTGCCTAAAGCTCCTCTTCCTAATTTGAGAATGAATAAATTTAGTTCATGTTTGGAAATCAACAGTTATAGAGATACAAGTGAGTATTGGGGAAAGTTAGTGTTAAATTTCTCTTGTATTGTGTCACCTATTCATGTTTTAAACAGTTCAGAAGCCTCTTTTCAAGTGGAGAGGAAGCCTATTTGTTTTCATCTCAAAGCCTTTTCTAAAGCAGTGTAAAAATGTCTAAGGGAAATTTATGCATCAGGGGAAAATGCTAATCAGTGGAAACATCATCTAATGAATAAGGAAAAAGTAATTCAAACAAAATCAACAACTAATTCAATACTTTCAGAATCAAACTAAGTTGTAGTAGTTTCCATATAACAGTTTGACAACTTCATTGTGGCAAGTTCACTTAGTAATGAGGAAGCAGGAAAGAATGTCAAGTCAAGTTGTTGGTTCGATTGAAAAACATCTTTGATTGTCTCTATTATTCCGCAAAATAGATTGTTAATACGTGTCAATGGTATTGAACAATATCCTGTAGAGATTGTTTTCAAAGATGGTTATGAATCACTAACTCATGGTTCTTCATGGAAAGAAATCAATTGTCATGTTCATAACAGGTTGTTTGACCATCGTCGCAAGTTGTTAATATTGCAGATGGATGGAATAGGTCACCGACTCAAAATGTTCCATTGTTAGCATCATCAAGGTCATCACTTCCAGGTGATTGATCAAATGTATTGGTACATCATCAGGTCAAGGTGGAAGGTGAGGGAGTTCTAACCTCATTGACTATTTTTTTAGTCAGATTTTTGTGGTCCAAACTCCAAGACTATGCTTGGATCTAGAGAAGCGATGTTCGGTCACCATAGAATTTACTTTAGGACTAGGTCCAAACGGTGTTACTTTTCCCTTCGGTAGTAGGTGGAATATGGCCTTGGCTTTGTTCGAATCAGGTGAATCGTTGGCCTTGTTTTCATTTTCAGTAGCCTTTGGAGTAAGCCTGAACGATAAATTCTTCTTGTTCCTTCATGCCATTATTCTCCAACGAGCTTCATCAAGATCTTACTTCTTGATCACAATGTTGACAATGGCAACAAGAAATGCAGAAAATAGAACTGCTAAAAATAGCGCTGCTATAAATAGAAGTTTGGGTACAAGTGCTGGATTGGGCAACAGGAAATGAAAATGTTAGGCCTTTATACTACTAGTGTAACCCCTTATTGTTATTAGTACAACCCCTTATTATATTGATGTACCCATATAGTGCCCATATTGTTACTATTGTGCCCCATAGAAGCCCACTATTGTTGTTATTGTGCCCTTACATTATTATTGTTATGTCAGATTTGATTATATTATGACCCCTTAGACTCCTATATATAGAAAGGAGGTCTTTTCATTTGTATCATCCAAGAATTGTTCATTTATGTAATATAAAGGAGGTTTCCCCCTCAAAGAGGCTGAATTCGAAGGTGTTGATCTATCTTTTCTATCTTTTCTTGAGCTAGTTTCATAACAGAAAAATGGAAGTGCTAAAAATAACATTCTATTTTTAGCAATTCAGGATGGATTCCTATTTTAGTCAGTCCCTAGACTAAAAATAGGAAGTGAAATTCGAATTTGAACTTAACAACTATTTGAAAATAAATTAATTAATTCTCCATGAGTTAATTAGTTGTGAAAAATCAAACATGAAGTCTATGTGAGGACATGCAACAATTTCTCTATTAATTGAGGAATTTATCCATCAGTTAAAGAGATAAGGATGAGTTCTAATTTGAGTAGTAATTAGTTGGCTCAGTTAACTGACTCAAGTCCAATTATATTTGATTTAAACAGTTTGTTTAAATTAAGTAAGTTCAGTTAGTTAATGCATCCTAGCATATAACTGTTGCACTTCAGATAACTGAAGATTCTCTCATGAATAACTCATGCATGTCAATTCAGACAGAGATCCAGTTGAGATCAGAGAAGAGATAGTGTACTATCAGTTGGATGAATATTTTTCCTATAAATGAAGCTCATCCATGATGAGGATTTATCTCCTTCAGGATTGCGTAGTTGGATAAGAGGTTAGTGAGTGTGTGAAGAGGCCAATTCGCACAAGTGGCTGCACTAGACCCCAATCAGAATTGTGCAAAGAAATAGGAGGCTTGGAGGGCAGACCAGAGGTTAGATAGAGGCCTTTAACTATCTATGAGTAGCAGAGGTATTGCAGAGAGAGCATGATAGCTTTTGAGTTGATTCATTTTGTAATACTGGCTATATTTCCACTTGTATGATAATACAGAGTTGGGGTTTTAGGCTGAGGCTTTCCCTAGGTAAATTCTTTTGTGTTATGTGTGATTGATTTCTCCATATCAATTATATGTGTTCTTATTGATGTTGCTCATGTTCAGTTAAGCTTCTGCTAAATTGGCTGTAGAAGTAGATCAAGTATTTTGATTTAGTCTATTGCATTATCAAGTGATCTACTGGTGGGAATTTCTACATGGTATCGAAGCAAAGGTGATCAAAGCAGAGAACAATACACTAGAGGAGATTTTGAAGTTTTGAGTTTTTGGCCGAGAATTTGCAGAGCAGATCTGAAAATTTCTATACAAAATATTCAGAAGAAAATAGAAAATTTGGATTCCTTGTGGAAAAATACCCAAATTCAAAAAAGGGTTGAATCGAAGTTCAGATGAGGGAGATATCGCTGATTTAAAATTAGCTCTTTTTCCAGAAAATTTCATGACGATGGGAAAATGGAAACAGATTGGTGTGCTAGCCAAGAACCTATATGCATTTGAGGTACAAGATGCATGCAAAGCCTCGAGGAGCAAGGAAAAGGTTAGATACTTGGTGGTTGAAAGGGAGAGTACATTACCTCTCAACATGCAACGCCAGAAGAAGTCTCAGATGATTGTGGAGGAGCCACGATTGGTGCAGCAGCTTTAGGAGGTTGTGGAGCAGCCACAAGAATGGAAGCTGAGAGGAGATTGTGTAGAGACATCAACTCATGCAGAGAACTCCAGTAGGGGGAATCTTCGAGCCAGGTCGGGAGATATGCAACCATACCTTCAGGTAGGAGGTGGGGCGATGTGGAGTGATTGTCCCAAGGAAGAGGGGTAGGATCCTTGAGGTACCCAACCTCTTTAATTCGACTTTGCTATAGGAGCCTCGACGAGGAATAGAAAGACTGACTGATTAGGTAGAGACAGATGTGGATGGAGTGGAAAAAAGAGCTACAGTGCAAGAATCCCAAGACAACGCAGAGCTAGTAGGATGCAGCAATGTGAGAGACACAAGTGTGTTGCACCAGTGCAGGATGGCACAGAGAGGTGTGCAATGGTGCGAGATGCATGGAGATGTTGCAGTAGTGCAGAGGTCAGAAAGGGAGCACTTGTCAGCAATAGATAGAGCTTCAACATCAGAGTATGTTTCTAGCCCAACAGAGAGGTCAATTGGGAGTTTTTTTTTTTTGAGAGTTGCTGGAGCAACCACACTTGGTAGAAGTGTTGCATGCAAAACATTCCAAAGGTACAGGATCGAGTTCGAGAGGAATCCTTTCTTGTTGAGAGGGAGTGTGGAAAATGGCAACAAGAAATGCTAAAAATAGAAGTGCTAAAAATAGCACTGCTATAAATAGCAATTCGGGTACCAGTGCTGGATTAGGCAACAAATGGAAGTGCTAAAAATAGAATTCTATTTTTAGTAGTTCAAGATGGATTCCTATTTAGTCAGTCCCTAGACTAAAAATAGGAAGTAAAATTCGAATTTGAACTGAACAACTGTTTGAAAATAAATTAATTAATTCTCCATGAGTTAATTAGTTGTGAAAAATCAAACATGAAGTCTATGTGAGGACATGCAACAATTTCTCTATTAATTGAGGAATTTATCCACCATTTAAAGAGATAAGGATGAATTCTAATTTGAGTAGTAATTAGTTGGCTCAGTTGGCTGATTCAAGTCCAGTTATATTTTATTTAAACAATTTGTTTAAATTAAGTAAGTTCAATTAGTTAATGCATGCTAGCATATAACTACTGCATTTCAGATAACTCAATATTCTCTCATGAATAACTCATGCATGTCAGTTCAGACAGAGACCCAATTGAGATAAAAGAAGGGACAATGTACTATCAGTTGGATGAATATTTTTCCTATAAAGGAAACTCATCCATGATGAGGATTTATCTCCTTCAGGACTGCATAGTTGGATCAGAGGTTAGTGAGTGTGTGAAGAGGCCAATTCACGCAAGTGGCTACACTAGACCCCAATTAGAATTGCGAAAATAAATAGGAGGCTTGGAGGGTAGACCAGAGGTTAGATAGAGGCCTTTGACTATCTATGAGCAGCAGAGGTATTGTAGAGAGAGCAAGATAGCTTTTGAGCTGATTCTTTTTGTAATATAGCTATATTTCCACTTGTATGATAATACAAAGTTGGGGTTTTAGGCTGAGGCTTTCCCTAGGTAAATTCTTTTGTGTTATGTGTGATTTATTTCTTCATATCAGTTATATGTGTTCTTATTGATGTTGCTCATGTTCGATTAAGCTTCCTCTAAATTGGTTGTAGAAGTAGATCAAGTATTTTGCTTTAGTCTATTGCATTATCCCATGATCTACAGGTGGGAATTTCTACACACAATGTTGTACATCATCTTTGTCCAAGTGGGAGCCATCATCAACCATGGAATTGAGATTGGGATTGAAGGCCCACGAATTATCAAATACGATAAATAGATTGTTCTCTAGCAATCTGCTACTGCAACTAGGGCTCATAAAAATTACAAACGAAATTATAGCCAAGATAGAGCCCTTCATCTTAAAGCTTAGTATTCGCAGATGAAAAATATTAAATCTTCTGATTATGAGCAGAGAAAAGAGAATCAATATATCTGGTGACTAGATCAAAGGAGAAGAGGTTGCGAGTCACTCTGACAAATGACAGTGAGAACTCGGAGAGCTAGAAGACTTGGATGGAGAAATATGATGTTGAGTCCGAGTGTCCGAGTACTTATAACCAATGAGAAGCTCCTCACTGTCTTCTCTATCGTGCGTGATTTTTTTGACTTAACCCCTGCTTTGAAGTTTTCAAACGATATAAATCTAGAAGTTTGGATGTGGATTTCGTCGGTGAATGGACAGACCCTGATTTTCATGGATTTAAGGACAATTAAATCATGATTCATAATATATGGCCTGTCATAGTCAGTCATGCAAAATGGTAGGATTTCTTTAGAGTTTGGCATTGTGGCTCCAGTATCAAGTGGTTTTAGTTTTTAGCTGAAATATGAGTTTATGAGTTTATGGTATATTTAGCTTTTTGGCTATTTAATATACTATTAATGTTACAGGTTTTGGCTATTTAATATACTCTTAATTTTACAGTTGATAACTCTAGGATTTGATCTTACACCTCACCTCACCATGGTTTGGGAAAATGAAAAGGGTGAAATACTTGGCAATAACTAGTTGTACTACCCATCAAAACTGGTCGTTCACTCGTTATGTTGGAGGAGTAATTTAATATCCTAGTGAATGCGAAATTGCTCATGTGAAGGTGAAGAAAATGATGGCTCAGGATCCCATTGGCTGGCCATGGCCGAGTTCGGTTAGAGTAACTTCATTTCCTAAGCAGTGACATTCTTTCTGACATTTTGACTTCATGAGAATAATAATATTATAGAAGGCTTTGGAGGGAACTTTTGCGATGATTAGGGTTCCGTCAATAGTGCATAGATGCTCTTGGATATTTTACCCAATTTTACATGTTATGTAAATCACTAGAAGTTCGAGTTCGATCAAAGATGGATCCCAAAAAATTTAGAGCACGACTAATCACTGACGCTGCCAGTGTTGACCTGTCTATAAATATTCTCCCAAAACCATCATGTTTGGGTGATGGATGGAATTTTAGATGTCATACCAGACACTATGACGTCATAGCAGATGCTTATGACTGTGCACTTAAAATACACAACTATCAATGTAATTTGTAGCCTATGAGTCGTCTTAAAAGGATTATTACAAATCAAAAGTATGAATACAAGTAAAGAATAAGCGCGGGGTTCCATATAAAAGTTCATGCGAGATCTCACCTACTCTAAGTGCAAAGTTTCGTTTCGGCATTTCCTCCGTGCTGTATAACCTTTTTCTATGGGAGAATCAGGGGATTTCTATGCTTATTCACATTGGAATCGTACCTTGCAAACCTCGGAGCATAAGTCCTTCGTGGTTGGAAAATGTCATTATTCATACCTATAGATATGGAGGGTGTCTGCACAACCATTTATATCAAAATATCTGAAAATGGCCCACAGGGGAGTCCACATTAAACTCGCGAAGAAGACATGGTAGAAACAAAAGTTAGTTCAAGGGTGATGCAACCCATCACATGTTGTGATGTTAGGGTCAACGCTATATATTTATAGAGTGATTTGAATCTTCACATGTCAATAGTTTGGTTGTAACGATAAGAAATAGAGAGGTGATTTATCTATAGAATATAGCTAAAGAAGATTGTAGCAGAGTATGTTTGCAATGAGGACTAAGTGATTTAAGGGGTGACTAGAATCTGAATCCTTATAGGTCAATAGATTGGTTGTAAGAATAAGAATTAAAGAGGTAATTTATCATATGTTCATAATTATGTGATTTAAGTTAACTACTTGATTTAAGGGGGTGATTGAAATCACAATAATGTGGTTTAAGTTTACAACTACGTGATTTAAGGGGGTGATTGAAATATTTACATGTTAATATATTGGTAGTAAGAATAATAATTAAAGAGTGGTTGTGAGAATAAGAATTAAAGAGGTAATTTATTTTCGAACACAGATGAAGAAGACTCCAAAAGTGTAAGTTTATGATTTTGAGGATGAAGTTATATATAATGGTCTAATTTTCAAATATTTAAAGAAGTCAATGTAAAGATAAAGTTTTATTATGGTTTTAAATGTTAAAATTGTTTATTTGTAAAATATATTTCAACAAATCTATTAGCATGCATAAGTTCGTATTCTTAGCAATATGATCACAACCATTTATTAATATTGTGGAGAACACCATATAGAGTGAGTTATAAAATGTCTTACGAATCAATTAGATAGTAACTATGTAGCTCTAATAGATTTAACAAGAAGTAATTATGTAACTCACACTATATTGACTTGGTGTGGGGTCCAAACTTGATCCTAATAAAGTCGTTTGTAGGTTAGGTTGTTCTACAATAAAATGAAGAAATAAGAATGAAAATTCTCATTTGTTAATGAGAGAATTATAAGGGAGAACATAAATCATTTTTCCACGTAACTGTACTCCCACCATAGAAAGCAACTTAACGAAGAATATGAAGAATATGTTTGATCTATAGATTTATAAACAAGATAATCCATTACTTAGAATAGGTGACATACAGATTGCTAAGTTAGTTGGTTCTAAATAATTCTCCAAAGTGGATTTGAGGAGTGATTACCACTAAATCCATATTCAAGAAGTTGATGAATGTAAGAGAAGTTTCAAGACCATTGTATAAGTGATTGGTTACATCATTTGAATTGGTTAATGCTATTCCAAACTTGTATGCAAACTATGAATTGAGTATTTAGGCCTCACAATTGAAGTTTATCATAATTTAAAACCCAGAGAAATTTGAAAATGGTAACATATACACATAGAGTGGAAAAATTGGAAATCTTTGGAAAAGTGAATTTTGTAGAGACAATTTGATTTTATTTGGGAATATGGTTTTGATGGTTGAAATAAAAATGGACCTAGAAAATATTAAAGATAGATGTTTGAATTGCCTACTCCAAAAAATTTTACAAATGTAAGGAATTTTCTTGGGATAGTAAACTTTCACGAGAGGTTTATTGGAGATTTTAGTGAAGTAAGTGCTTCATTGATCAATTGCACAAAATTGAAGTCTTTTTCATGAACTAAGAAAACTAAAAGAACATTTTAATATCTCAAAGAGAATGTGATCAAAGCTATAAAACTAGTGGTACTAGACTTTTAGAAGCAATTAACCATTGATTTTGTTGCGTTAATAGTGTAAATTGGTGGAGTGTTGAGCTAAGAGGGTGGACTAGTGGCCTATTTTAGTGAAATGTTGAATTCCCTCAAGAAAATATATGGTACTTATGACAAAAGGCTATTTTTTCCTATTGAAGCACTCAAACAATGAAGACACCGCTACTTATTATGTCGAGAATTCATCTTGTTGATATTTCAAAATCAAGCATTGCAATATGTAAGTTCTCAAACAAAGTTGTCTCGTCAGCATGCCAAATGGGCCTTATCTATTTAAGGTTATACATTTGTAGTGAAACATGTAAGTGGAAAAGAAAACATTTTGGTTAATGCTTTAAGTAGGATATTTTGTTGATTGTTGTGGAAATTCCACTAGAACAATTTTTCATAATGATCTTACAATATTTTAAAGTGTTAGATTTGTGGAAGTTATTTCCTTAGATCCTATATTGTTTATTTAATAATTTTTTCAAATTTATGAAATAAATTAAAACAAGAAATGGAAAGAAGAAGCACATGAAAAACACCATTCACACTAATGAACACAAGATTATGCTGAGATACAAAATACAAAAGAAATCCTACCTACAGGGTGGGGCTCATCTACTTCTCTCTTCACTTCAATTATGAGAATGTGCATACAAAGGAATATAAATTCCTATGGAGTTATATTTGACACTATGGCCTAAACGACTATTACATAATATTCTTCCTCCTCTATTTTTTTTGAAAGCACACCTGCTAGATGTTTTTCTCAGCTATGGAATACGTACAATGCAAAAGAATGGAAACGCTTTCCCTCGTAGAAAACTAATTATTAACACACATTTATAGCCATCTACAGTTAGTCATTTGACTTCCTCAACCCTCAATGTGATAAGTTTTTCATCCTTCTAGAATCTTGTTAAAAAATTTCATGTGGGTATTAGGGGCTATTGTGACATCCACTCATATTATGGTGGCTAACTACGCAGGAGAATTAGCATTTACATATCATTTCTAATTGAGGTGATCTTTGCACCATTAGAAAGGTATCAAAATGTAGGATAGCATCATGGGGATAATATGTATTCTCATAATGTTTTGACTCTAGAAAATTCATTTCATGCCTTAAAATTGTTCAAAAAGGATACAAGCCCCAATTTGGACCACTATAATGAGCTCTCCAAGATAATTCTTCCAATTTTTCCACCCAGAAAGTATCAACATAGATGAAAACTTATATGGTTATCCGTTGTGAATCATAGGAGGTTTCAATTACTTACCATAATGACTAATAATTTTCTTGCATTTGAACAAATGAAGGAAGAACATGTAACTAATGCATATCGTAAACAAATTATCAAGGCTCTAAAAAATGCAAGAGATACAAGTAAAGGTTCTTACAAAAAATATTTTTTTTTGGTTCAATAGATTTCTATTAAAGGAACTCAAACTATGTTTTCGTAGTGGTTTGAGAAGGGAAAAACTTATTAGGTTAGTTCATTCAAATTCTTTTGGATCTCAATCATGTAGGGATAAAACATACATATTGGTAAGTGAAAATTTATTTTCCTTTACATGCGGAAGAAAACAAAATCTTTCTACATATAGAAATTCTTTAGTTCTGTCTAGTTCCTAAAAGTGGAAAAATAAAAACCAATTTGTATAAGCACAAGGTTCCATATAATAGTTCATGCGTTATCTCACATACTCTAGGTGTGTAGTTTCATTACATCATTTTCCTTGTGTTGTACAGAGGTTTTCTATAGAAGAATCAAGGGATTTTTGTGTTCATTAGCATTAGAAGTGTGCCTTGCAAACCTCAGAGAATAGGTTCTTTATGGTTGGGTAGTGACATTATTTTTACCTCTAGAGATGGAGGGCCACTACACAAACATTAATATAAGAGTAATTGAAAATGGCTCACGGGGGACTCCGCATTGAACTGAGGAAGAAGGACTTGGTAGAAACAAAAGTTAGTTCAAGGGTGATGTAAACCCTCACATGTTGTGAAGTTAGGGCCAACGTTATAGATATATAGTGTTATTTGAATCTTCGCGGGTTAATATGGTTTGGTGACAAGGATAAGAAGTAGAGAGGTAATTTATCTATAGAATATAGATAAATAAGATTGTGGCATAATATGTTTGCAATGTTGAGGACTAAGTGATTTAAGGGGTGAATGGGATCTTTGCATGCCAATAGGTTAATAGCAAGAATAAGAATTAAAGAGATAATTCATCCTACGTGATTTAAGGGGTGACTGGAATATTTACACGCTAATAGATTGGTTGTAAGAATAACAATTAAAGAGCTAATATATCCTAAAAAATAGATGAAGAAGATTCCAAAAGTGTAAGTTTACAATGTTAGGGATGAAGTGATATATAATGGTATAATTTTCAAATATTTAAAAATGTCAAGGCAAAGATAAAGTATGATTATTGTCCAAAATGTTCAGAGCCTTTATTTGTAAAACATATTCCAACAATTATATTGGGATGCAGGGCATAAGTTGTTAACAAGGCCTTAGAAATATGATCACAATCATTATTAAAATCATGGAGAAAACAAGATACAATGTGTTATAAAATGTCTTACAAATTAATTAGTTATTAACAATTTAGCTCTAATAAATGTAATAAGTAAGTATGTAACTCACACCATATTGACCTAGTGTGGGAGTCAAATTTGATCCTAATAAAGTCATTTGTAAGTTATATTGTTCTACAATAAAAAGAAGAAACAAGAAATCAAATTTTGATTTGTTAACGAAATAGTTATAAGGGAGAACACAAATCACTATGCCACATAACTCTACTCTCACCATAGAAAGAAGGTTAATGAAGAATATGTTTGATCTCTAGAGCTATAAACAAGATAATCCATTGTCTAGAATTGATGACATATACTTTTCTAAGTTGGTTGGTGCTAAATAATTATGGAAAGTGGATTTTAGGAGTGGTTGCCATTAAACCCATATTCAAGAATCTAATGAATGTATGACAAGGTTTAAGACCATTGTACAAGTGGCTGGTGACACTATTTGGATTGGTTAATGTTATTCCTAATTTTTATGAAAACTATGAATTAAGTATTTAAGCTTTACAACTGGATTTTTTTATAATATAAAACCTAAAAGAGGATTTGAAACATTTGAAAATGGTATCTTATACACTTGAGTGGAAAAAATGGAAATGTTTAGAAAAGTGAATTTTGTAGAGACAATTTGATTTTCTTTGGGAATATGATTTTGATGTTAGATAAGAATGCAATCGGAAAATATTTAAGAGCCATGTTTGAATTTCCAACTCCAAATAGTATTCATGGCTTAGTATTTTTTGACATGGGATTTATATATGATTTTAGTGAAGTAAGTGTTTCATTGATCTACTACATAAAATTGAAGTCTTTTTCATAAACTAAGGAAACTACAAAAACCTTTTAACATCTGAAAGAGAATATGATAAAATCTCTAAACATAGCAATACTAGACTTTTAGAACCAATTAACCATTGATTATGTTTCTCTAATTGTGGAAATTGGTGGAGTGTTGACCTAAGAGGGTGGACTAGTGGCCTATTTTAGTGAAATATTGATGCCCTCAAGAAATATATGGTACTTATGACAAAATTTCATGTTTTCCTATTGAAGGATTCAAACAATGAAGACGCCACTACCTATTATGTAGAGAATTAATCTTGTTAATATTTTAAGATCAAGCATTACAATATGTAAGTTCTCAACCAAACTTGTCGCCTAAGCACACAAAATCGGTCTTATTTATTTAAGGTTATACATTTGTAGTGCAAAATGTAAGTGGAAAAGAAAACATTTTGGTGAATGCTTCAAGTAGGATAATTTGTATATTGTTGTGGATGTTCCACTAGAATAATTTTTCATGGTGATCTATAATATTTTAAAGTATTATATTTGTGAAAGTTATTTCCTTAGATGCTAGATTGTGCATTTACTATTTTTTTTCAAATTTATGAAATAATTGAAATAATAAAACAAAATAAGAAGCACATGAAAAACAACATCCATACTAATGAACACAAAATTATGCTAAGGTACAAAATACAAAAGAAATCCTAGCTAGAAGGTGGGGCTCATCTTCTTCTCTCTTTGCTTCAATTATAAAAATGCACATACAAAGGAATAATCATTTCTATGGAGTTACCTTTGACACTATGGCCTCAATAGCTAATACATAATCCTTTTCCTCCTCTATTTTATTTGAAAGCACCATTCCTAGATGTTTTTCTCAGCTTTGTAACAAGTACAATGCAAAAGAATGAAACCACTTTCCCTCCTAGAAAACTAGTTATTATCATAATTTGATAGCCATCCAGAGTTAGTGGTTTCACTTCCTCAACCCTAAATGTGATAAGGTTTTCATCCTTTAGGAATCTTGTTGAAATTTTCTCATGTGGGTAGCTCTATATGTGTGAGTATTAGGGGATAATATGGCATCCACTCATACCATGGTGGTCAACAATGCAAGATAGTTAACCTTTACATATGATCTCTAATTCAGGTGATCTTTGGACCATCAGAAAGTATCATAATGTGGGATAAAATCATTGGGATAATATCTATTCTCATAACGTTTTGACCCAAAAATAGTCATATTTTTCCTCAAAATGGTTCCAACATATTCCAAGACCCAATTTGGACCACTAAAATGAGCTCTGCAAGATATTTCTTCCAACTTTTCCACCCATAAAGTATCAACATAGATGAAAACTTATATGGTGATCCACTGTGGATCATGGGAGGTTTCACTTACTTATCACAATCACTAATAATGTTTTCGGATTTGAAAAAATGAATGAAGAACATGCAACTAATGCATATTGTAACCAAATTATCAAGGCTCTGTAAAATGAAAAAGATACAAGTAAAGGCTCTAACAAAAAATATATTTTTTGTTTCAATAAATTTCGATTGGAGGAACTCAAACTATGCTTTCCTAGCGAGTTGAGAAGGAAAATCTTATTCAGTAAGTCCATTCAAATGACTTTGGAGTTCATTCAAGTAGGGATAAAACATACATATTCGTAAGTGAAAATTTATTTTTCCGTTATATGAGGAAGGATACAAACAAAATCTTTCTAAATGTAGAAATTCTTTAGTTTCTAAAATTGAGCTTCTTACTCCTACTCGTATTCACACAAAAAGCTACAATTATTCTATTTTCATTGAGTTGGATCAATTGTCTAAATTGACCCACTTATTTAGTGCAACAAAAATAATGATTCAAGTAATGTTGTTGGCTTTTTCTTTAAATGGATTTCACGCTTACATGACATTCTCAATGCAATCACAAGTGATCAGGTTATGAATTCTTTTACTCACTTTTGTAGGATTCCATGGAGGAAGTTTGAAAAAAAAATTAGTATAATTAATCCAATAAACCCCTAAGTGATTCAAAAACAAATCTAGTAGTAAACAAAAATTGAGTGATTTACATTAGACGCTAGTTGGTGATAACCCATGGAAATGGAATTTGGATTTGGCATAGGTTGATTTCTCTTTTAATTCAAAATTAAATTGATCTATTGGTAATTCCAATTCCATGTTGTCTTTGGACACAATCCAAAAGAGATATTGGATCTCGCTAATCTTTCTAAGAGAATATTAGTCAAACATTGGAGGAGTTTGTGAAGCTTTTGAATAATAAGCAATAAAAAAATATGTTGAAGTTGATGGGCCTTTTAATTACCTTTCTAATTGATTGTAGATACAACCAAAAGACTATGCATTTAATTGTCAACCTAAAGCTCATATGGAAATTGTGAGTTATTGTGCACCATATATATAGTTCACACTTGCTACTTTCATTGGTTTATTTTGTAGTTATATTATCAATGATTACTTTTGTAGATGGAGTATATGAAGTTCACAATATTGGAAAGGTTCTAAAAATGTAAAAGTAAGGTGACTAATACTACTTGGAAGAGATTAAACACATTTATAGGAAATCAAATATGCTTGCAAGAAAGTAAACACACTTGCAGGAAATTTAACACACTTGTAAGAAATTTAACACAATTTTAATAAAGTAAATATGCTTACAAGAATGTAATAACACTTGCAAAAAGGGATGAGTTGTTCTTGTAGATTTCAACCATCTGTGAAAAAATAAACACACTCACATAATTGAAATAACACGCCGTTACGTAATAGACTTAGGAAGATAAACATTGTAACTCCCAATGAAGGTAGAACAAACCACACATACAAGAATTAAATTACATATATACAAATTAATGAAAGGACTAATCATTGATAAGATTATCCTTACTTTTACTGTGACCAACAAATGTAATCATTGCATTGAGTACATTTATTCAAGAACGTAAACGAATGAAAACCAATATGAAATATAAGCCTATCAAATTATAAAAAAAACACGAATAATTGTGTAAATAAATGGTTTATTAAATAAATACAACCATGCTCAAATAATTAATTAAATAAACAAATAAAATAAAATAAAACTCAGAAATCAATTATAGAAATAAGTAAAATAAATTCTACGAGAATAAATAATTTTGGAGTTAAATTATACAACCAGAAAAGAGAATTGCATAAACTCTACAACACTTTATTTTACTGGAGTGGACCTTGTGTCCATAGGACAAAGTGTTTATATTTACCAACACTTGTTACATTGATACCATAAATTAACTTAATCAATTAAGCTAATTAAAATAAATTAATAATTCATAAATATGCAAAGGAAATAAATATGCAAAAGAAGAAATTAATTAAATTAATTAATCAAATCATAAAATACAGATATTATAAATACAATTAAAATAAAATATTAATAATTAAATAATCTCATTATGATTCAGACTTTTCTCAAAGAATCCTTCTAGTGGAATGAAAGAGGAAATTTTTTTATACATAGCATTTTTTTTTAATAAAATAACAACCAATAAATGAGATATACAAGTTTCCCATATGGCTTGTTAATAATTAATAAACAATAAATATGTCTCCACGAGTTTCTCATGTGGTTTGATAAAATTAGAAAACAATAAATGACTCATACATAATTTGAAAATAATTATTAGCAACTCAATTAATCATATCTAATATTGATCCATATTGAAATAATGTCAAGGTTACGCTTACTTATGGTTCTGGTGTAAACTTATGGTTCCAAGAGTTGTCATAGTGAGTTGTAGCAACATGTTTATGAACCAAAGTTGCAACAACGAATTGTAGTAGAAAATTTATGGTAGGGAGTTGTAGCACTAGATTTGTGGCACCATACTTGTAGCATTGAAGTTGTGGAAGTAGAGTGGCCGCACCAATGTTGTGGCACCATATTTGTGGGATTGAGGTTGTGGCACCAGAGTTGCAACACCTGAGTTGTAGCAATGATTTGCAATGTAATTCTTGAGTTGCAACAACGAGGCTTTACAATAGTAGCAATGTCCTACAGTTGCAACAATAGGCTTCAAGAATTGCAGCAATGGTGCCCAAAGTTGAAGCAACAACATTTCATCATCGAGTTATAGTATTAGGGTTCTAGAGTTGAAACAATATTGCTTTAGAGTTGTAGAAACCACATTTCATTGTTGAATCACAACTTCAAGATTCCATAGTTGTGGAAACAAAGTTGTTGTAACTATATTGCATCACTAAGTTGAAACGTTAGAGTTGCAACAATGGAAGTATATCAAAGTGACCAAGATACACCCTATGGTGACATTATAATTTACACAAAAAACTTCCTGCCAATTTTCCTTGCATGTTAACTCAAATATAGATACAAACGCAATATTTTTCCAACATTTAATCATAAATTCATATACATTATTGAATGTAATGGAGAACACTTTATTCCAAATTCCACATATAGGCATTAAAATGTATTACTACAAGGTCATAGGAAAGTGAAAAAGAATTATAAATAAGGAAAAGAGCATTTAAAAGGATGATAATTATGAGGCCCATCATCTCCCCGCAGTTAGAAATGTTGAATATCCTCATGCAACTTATGTACCTCTATACTAGTGATACTTCTTTTTTTTATTGCATGTGTCTCTATATTATTAAAAATATATATCTTAAAATTCTTGTTGTGTATTGTCATAAAGCATCATTCAAACTTCAAAATTAGCATCTTGTAGAACAACACCTTTCTTGTTTCTAGTTGGTTTTTGCGTGGCAAGAACAAGGTCTTCTACTATTCTTACTATTGGTTCATATGTGGCAAAAACAAAGAATTTTACTCTTATTAGTTGGTCCTTGTATGGTAACAACAAGATATTTCTTTGAATTCATCTCATGCATGAATAATGTAGTGGAGATAGATAAGAATGATAACAAAATGTTTTGGAATGAAAAAGTGATGGTACTCCCCCAAACAAAAGAAATTGTCCACTCCTAAGAAATGGAAAAAGATGAGGGAGTGAGATTGAATCCTAAGTGTCTTTCCAAATACAAAGCCATAGCATCTAATGAAATTAGATTAAATGAGAGAAAATTAAGAATACCTTCACTTACCTAAGAGGTTCAACAATTACTAATCGATAGGTACTATAGAATCTCATTTTTAGGTGTTGTAATAGTTGAGTAAGGGGTGTTGCAACAAATTTTCTATAGGTATAAAAACAACTGGTTGATGGGTGTTTAAACAACTAACTGATATGTGTTGTAACCACTAGTTGATAGGAGTTCCAGTAATTGACTGATAGGTGTGGCAAAATTTAGTTAATAAGCATTGCAACAAATGGTTAATGTGTGTTACAATAATTGAAGAAGCACATATGATGGAACCTGTAGTAGCAACAACTTTTGTAACAACCTACTTGGAACTTTGCAAAAAGCATATAATAGAATGAGATGGTCCACAATGATGTAAAATTTTTTGGGAGAGAATAATGCATCGATTGAGATGTTGGATCACCATGTTAGATGTAGATTGAGATGAAATACAACCTTATGAGTGAAACTTGTGCATAATTATTGAAAGAGAAGCTAAAACTTTGAGATGAAATTTTATTTTTATTTGCAAGATATTGTCTTCCAACAAGCTAGTTTTCAAATAAGATTTGTCTAAGTGTGTCTAGAGTATTTTCACAATTAGAATTATATATATATATATATATAATATATATATATATGAGAGAGAGAGAGAGAGAAGAGAGAGAGATAGATAGAGTAGATAGATAGATAGATAGATAGATAGATAGAGAGAGAGAGGAGAGAAGAGAGAGAGAGAAAGAGAGAGGTACTAAAAATATTAATCTTCAGTGGAAACCACATAAACACAAGAACTTCATAAAATTCAGCATTCAATTATTTTGAACTAGAAAGAAGGAAATGCGCGCGCATACCATGGTTCTAATGAATGACTAGGATGAATAATAGGTGTCACTAAAAATATCTGCATGTAGCAAGGGACCTGGAAATGTATTAATAAGGCTAAATTTATGAAACACTAGTATTTACCTCAACCTTACCAACTATCCCATAGTTGTAACACCATTTCCAAACATTCCAATGTTTGATAGTTGTGGTACCAATTTTTTCACTGAGTTGTGGCAATGGTGTTGAGGTTAGTTGCAACAATGCAATTGCGTGAATTGTAGTAATGAGGAGTAATAATGTTATGAAACCAACTCAAAATATAAGAAAAGATAGGTAAACGACTTCAAAATCAGCCTCGTCAAGGGGAAACCTCATTTACATTACACAAATGAATAACTCTTGGATGATTCAAATAACAAAATATCCTTTCTATATATAGGAGTGTAAGGGGTCACAATATAATAGAGGTTGACATAAAAATAATAAAGTGAGGGTACAACAATAACAATAGTGGGCTTCTATGGGGCACAATAATAACAATATGGGGACAACAATAATAATAAGGGGCTACAATGACAATAATAATAAGGGAGTAAACTATTATTATAGGGCCATAAAAGTCCCCTCTCCTTCAAAAAGTGTTGTCCTCAACCTTGAGTAGTTATGGATGCTTTTGTATAAAATTCTCATCCTCCCATGTGGAATATTTAGCAGGTAAGTTCTTCCACTTGACGAGATACTATGAAATTGATTGATTTCGTAGCTATTGATTTCTTGTTTCTGTGATTGCTTCAGGTTCCAACATGATTTTTCCTTCCTCGTCAAGTTTGGCAATATTTTTTGAACTGGGAGCTTGTCACCTATAACCTTCTTTAAGCATGAAACATGGAAAACTAGGTGCACTCAAGAAGATGTAGGAGGCTCCAATTTGTATGCCATAGTACTAATATTTCGTAACACCTTCTATGAACCATACTACTTTGGTGATAATTTATTATCCTTCTTAGCTTTCTCGAGGGAAATTTTTTTGTATGGCTGTAGTCATAGAAATACCCAGTCACCTACATCAAAAATCCTTTCGTTGCAATGTTGATATGCTTGTTCTTTCATTCCATTTTGTGCCAAAGTGAGGTTATCCTTTAAGAGTTGGAGAACTTGTTGTTGATGCTCGATGTGATCTTCCACTGTTCGAACCTTAGAATTTTCTCTTAAAGATGATGTGATGGATGGTGGATGATAGTACCATAAATGGGGTCAATTTTGCTGTAGTATGGAAGGAAGTGTTATACCACCATTCAGCTAGAGGCAACCACTTTACCCATTGTGTTTGTTTATCAAATACAAAACAACGAGGACATCCTTCCAAACATTTGTTCACTATATTGGTTTTCCCATTAGATTGGGGATGATAAGATGAGCTATGAGTTAACTGAGTACCCAAACAAGAAAATAATTATGTACAAACATTTCTAGTGAAAATGGGATCTCTGTCGCTTACAATAATCTTTGGGTTTCCATGTAGATTTTGAATTGTTTCCATAAATGTAGTAGCAACTTTACTGGCTTTAAATGGATGAGATTATGCACAAAAGTATGCATACATGGTGAGTCTATCAACTACCACCATGATGACACTCTTTCCTTCGGACTTGGGTAAACCTGTGAGAAAATCCATTGAAACCTCCTCCCATCATTGACTTGGAATGGATAAAGGTTGTAACAAACATAAGGTCTTAATTGTCTCAACTCTATTTTGTTGGAAAACCAAACATTCCACCACAAACTTTTGAATATCAAATTTAAGGCCATCCCAAAAAAATTCCTTCTTAACCCTGTGGTAACTTTTTAAAAATCCTGAGTGCCCTCCTATGGGAGAGCTGTGCAATTCCATAAGAATCTTATGTTTGAGATGGGAATTATTACAGAGTTATAAGCAATCTTTGTACCATAACAAATAATTTTTCTAGCTAAATGTATCAAATGTACTGGGATCTTGCTAGAACTTTGGAATGAGTGCCCACACTTCTCCATAATTCTTCCATTAATCCCTTGCTTCTTTTATCCAATCTAGTTGGACAATAGAAATGGCACAAACCAATGCTTCAACATCCTCATCATTTCTTGAGAGTGCATCTGCAACAACATTTTTCTTCCTTTATTTCAGATTATTTCAAAGTCATAACCCAACATCTTTGTGACCCATTCTTGTTGCTCTTCTGAAGATAATACTTTTTCTAAAATGTATTTAAGACTATCATGATTTTTTTCACCTTGAAGTGTCTTCCCATTAGTTAAGGTAGTCATTTATTAATTGCATGTAGTATTGCCAACATTTCCATCTCATAAATAGCTTTGTATAAATACTTTCCTTTGATTGGATGACTTTTGAAAGAAATGGATCTTCCTTCTTGCATTGAAACAACACCAAATCCATTTCTTGAGGCATCACAGTCCAAAATAAATGGTTTTGTGAAGTCCGACGTAGCTACAACCAATGCTTGTCACATTGCTTCTTTAAGACGTTCAAAGGCCTTCGTTGCTTCTAGAGTCAAAGAAAATGCATCTTTCTTCAGTAAAGTTGTTAGAGGTGTTGTTATTCTCCCATAATTATTAACAAACTTGTGATAATACCCTCTCAACCCAAGAGACCCTCATGTATGCTTTATGGATGTGTGGATTTTCCATTCTTTAATGGCTTCAATTTTTCTAGGGTCTACCTTAACACCTTCATGAGATACAATATGACCTAGATATTCCCCTAGTTGTACTCCAAAGAAACATTTGGAGGTTTTTTAATATAATTGTTTCTCCTACAATAGTTTGAGCACCCTGTCAACATGTTGAACATCATCCTTCCCAGATTTACTGTAGATTAGTATATCATCAAAAAATACTACCACAAATTTTATAAGGAAGGGTTTGAAAATGGAATTCATCAAACCTTGAAATGTAGAAGGTGCATTGGTAAGGCCAAAAGGCATGACCAAAAATTCATAATGACCCTCATGAGTTCTAATTTTTTTTCAGAATGCCTTCAACCTTCATTTTGATTTTATGATATTCTGAATGGAGATCCAACTTGGTGAAATAAATTCATCCATGTAATTCATCCAATAATTCATCAATGACAAGAATGAGAAATTTATCTTTAATAGTGAGGTTGTTGAGATCCCTACAATCCAGACACATGCACCATGATCCATCCTTCTTATGCACCAATACTACTGGAGCAGAGGAATAATTTTGACTAGGTTGGATTATAACAACCTCTAGCATTTATGTAACAATACATTCAATTTCACTCTTTTGGGCATATGGATATCTGTAAGTCCTGATGTTTGGAGGAACACTTCTTGGAATCAAATGATCATGATCACGAATAGGTGGAAGGCCTTTGGGAGTCTCAAATACCTTGCAATGATTGACCAAAACCTTTTGGAGATCTAGAGAAATAGATTATTTCGATGTGGGAACCTGTAGTGAACATAACTATGCAATTATGCCCTGTTTTTATTTTTTTAGAATCTTTGTCATGCTATTAGAGCTGATTATCTCTCCCAGTTTTCCTGCGATACTCCGTAATTCAACTTCCTTTCCTTCCCAAAAAAAATGCAGGGAAAGTTCTAGAAAATTAAAAGTTATTGTACCCAAATATTATAGCCATTGGACTCCTAGTACAACATTAGTACCACCCATTGGAATGAAAAAAGTTGAACTATTCAATACATATTCTCGCATGGATAGCTTGATATTATGGCACTTTCTAGAGAAATTTAGGGTTCCTCCATTTGCAACCATCACTTGACACTCGAGTGTTGGATATAGGAACCAATTCAATTCCTTGACTATCTTACAATGAATAAAATTATGGGTACTACCCGAATCAATCAACATTGTTACCTTTTCCTTCTTGATATGTCCTATCTTGAGGGTTTGAGGAGTTGTAATTCCTATCAATGCATTACAAGATATGGTCGGATTCATTTCTTCTTTCTCTAGGGTTGGATGATGGTGTATGTCCTCTTATTTTGACGTTTCTTGTTCCTTTTCTTCCTCCTATTCACAATCTATGTAAAATAATTTCTTCTTAGCATGCTTATGACCTTTAGTGTATTAGCTATCACAACTATAACAAAGCCCTTTTTCTCTTTTTTCTTCCAATTGTTGTGGTGTCAACCTTGTAGGTTGTGGAAGGCTAGGGGTATAAACACTTCCATATTTATAGTTGTGAGTGGTAGGCTTCCTTTTTTCCATAATTTTGCTTTCAATTTTTCTTTTCCATCTGAATGCACTCTCCAAAGAATTAGGTTGCTAAAGGAGAACCTCATGTTGGATGTTATCCTTTAAATTCTCAATGAACACATCAATCCTATGCTCCTCTAAAATATCGTTTACCCTTATATTCAATTTTTGGAAGTCTTCAATGTGCTCCACCATTGAACCCTTTTGTTTGAGATTTATCAATTGGCTAAAGAAGGTGTTGCTTTTTGTGTCCTCATAATGTGCTATCATTTCCTCCATAAAAATTGACCAAGTGACAATTTGTTTACGAGAGAAAATCCATTGATACCATACAAGCTGATTGGGTTCTAAATATAAAGTTGCAATGCATACCTTTTGTGTGTTTTTCACATCATGGAGATTGAAATATTGCTCCATTTGTAGTATCCATGTTATGGGATCCTTTCCATCAAAGTTCCTTATATCGATCTTTGGAACATGGTGAGTGTTCAATCTAACATTAGATTCTATGAAATCATGATTACCATTTATGTTTTTCTCATCATGAGTTTCCTCTACTACCTTTTGGCCATTTGGAATCATTTCTTCTAGTAATTTGGCCAAACCTCCTTTCAAACCTTCCATGTATTTCTTCAAATCTTCAATGTTTTCTTTTAGTTTTGCTTCCAAACCATCCATCTTAGCTTCCATGCCATCCATTATTCCTTTCTTTAAACCATTCATCACTAGTAGAAAATGGTGAAATTAATGACTAGGTGACTAAAAAAGTTAGTGACTATAGCTTTTCCAAGTGAAATACTACCAAAAATGAGCAATCTTAAGTGATTAACAAAAAATGACTAATACAAATGATTAATTTATTCTTGGGTTAAAATATACAACTACCTAATTAGTAATACAAATAGCTAATTAGTAATACAACTAAAAATTACTAAGAATGACTAATTTAGTCTAGTAACATAAATATGACTACTTAAAAAGTAATATAATAGTGTAAATTAGTTGTTTATGTTAGTCATTTTAATTATGTCACTTCAACAATCTAAACTTACAAGCAATAGGGGATTCAAAAGTTGTTCTTGATTGTCTAAAAGGTTATACTTCCTTAAACACTTCTTTACTAAATCAATGTACTATTAGAGTTATGGAGTTGATTAACCTTCACGATTATACCCTTTGATCACATTCACAGGGAATTACATTAAAATATTGGCAGATTATCCCAAATGGGAGTGCACTTATAGCTGGGTCAAATATATTATGAAGAATACTTGCAAGGAGAAGTGTTGAGTAATTAGTAGAGGAAAAGTTTCCTTTAGTTGAAGACTTAACTTTTCATGCATATATACATTTTTTATTATCAGAGTCGTATCCATTGAAATTAGGATACTAGTTTTTAACTTGGATACCATGTTCTTTATCGAGTTTGAACATACATTATGAACATAGTAGTACTAGACTCTTATGCAAATATTTTGAATCCTATGGGGATTTTGATATTTCCCGAACATTAGATGTTTAACATATTATAATATCGTGTCATTCAGGTAAAGACAATTTAGTATATGTTAGATTATGTCAATTTCATATTTACATTAATATTAATACAAAAATGATGTCTTTTTCTTAATGGATAAAAAAAAAACTATGTCATTTCCCACCACCTAAGTTATTAGACATAATTAGGTAGGAATACATGCAACTACAATAATATTTGCTTAGTTGCTCAATATGGTTTGATTTCATAACAATGATGATCATTATTTCTCTTATTGGTACCATATGTCAATGTTGGGCTTCCATGATGGCTCTGTGATGGTTGGGATTCCTCATAATAGGCCATGTAAACCCCCAGGTGTACACACAACTTGTTGAATGTGAATATTGGATTTGAAAATTGGTAGGCACAACGTTGTTTGTGTTGTATGAAAGGTTGTTGAGGTTTCAATACATTACCTTGAATCCTACAGGAACATTGTGCCACCCCTTAAAACTATGTTAAACACTCCATGATTTGGTATTGATGTGAAAAAATAAATTTCATGAAAATTATATATTTATAATTTATACAAAACCATACATCAAATACGTGTAATTATATTAACATTATAAAAAATATCCAAGTATGGTTTTCCTCATAAAAAATTCAAATACATATAACTAGCCTAGAACCATCTTAACCCCAGATCTATCAAGTGCCTAGAGGGATCCAATATCTCGAGGTGAAAACCTCTTTTTTTATTGAAAGACTTGAGGAAAGATTTGCACCTCAAGACTTTTGATCTCTATCAGCACTTGATAGATCTGGGGTTAATATGGATCTAGGTTGTTCATATAATACTATATAATATCTATTTTTGTATTTATGCATCTCTTTATTATTCACTCTCTCTATTTCACCCCCAAAGATGCGCTCACTCTCTCCATATCTATCTATCTCTCTCCCCCTCCGTCTTCCTCCCTCCCTCTCTTCCTCCTCCTGCCTCTCTCTCTCTCTCTCTCTCTCTCTCTCTCTCTCTCTCTCCACCTTTCTCCCCTTATGTATGTATTCTTCCTTCTCCCTCTCTCTCCTCCTCCAACTCCATCTCTCTCCTCCTCCAACTCCATCTCTCTCTCTTGCTTCCTCTCTCCTAATTTCTCTCCAACCCCCCTCTATCTCCCGCCATATCTCTCTCTCTCTCTCTCTCTCTCTCTCTCTCTCTC